>CM075852.1:24581821-24776821 GCA_037975125.1 Latrodectus hesperus
TACAGTAGCTGACAAGAGTACTTCGAAGTTGTAAAGGAAACAACACCTTGGTCATTTCTATTGATCTGCGCTACTGTACAAGTAATGGTTGATGGAAATGTATGATTGACCTTCTTTTATAATAACTAGTTTTCCTACTCTCGATTTTTAACCATGTGATACACTAACTTGCATATCTATTTGCACTTCATACAAAGCTAAAGAGAAAAAATGATAAGAATTTTATTGTTTATGTTGTGTAATTAGTAAATGAGTATCCTTACTAATAGTTTAAAGTTTAAGAAAAAAGTCAGTATCAAGTATATCATTTGATGGAAGAATTTCGCGTTTCTTTGATTTGATTTTGCATTCAAAATTTGCTAAATTTTGTTAAAAATTATGTTATGCATAAAAAAAGATAATACGTCTCTAATAACATAAATTTAAAGTGTGAATAATACTTAATTAGTTAAGGTTTTATCCGCTTATAAGAATGCTTTTAATTTTACAGAGTATAAACAATAGTAACTTTTTCCCAATTTAATGCATTTTCCTGATATATATATAATTTACTGCTAAGAAATATTTTATAATAAACATTTTAACATAATAAAATTATTCGTTAATTCATATGCTTTTATAAAGTAATTATTTTTAAATAAACTTGCAAATAAGGTAATTTTTGTATATGTTATTTTGATTAATAAATATATAAAAAAAAGCTTAAAATGTATTTGACATATGTTAAAATGTTTTTGCTCTTTATCTTAATTTCCAACAAAACCAATCTACAGACCTGGAAAATATTAAACAACCAAAGTTTACAAATGATTCTATCTTACGCATATGTATTATTTTTAATTATTAATAGCAACCTTTATGCTGTAATTAGAAATTTCATTTATTTTAATAAAATATAGCGGAGATATGGGAAAATAACTATCTTTTATGAATTACATCACACAAATAATATAAGTATTAAAGTAATTCCATGTGGAACATAATTATAATTAATTTATGTGAGGAATACTATTATAATAATTAATTTTCAGACTTAATGCATATAAAGATGGTAAATGAGCATATACATTTATTCACATACATATAACTTATTTACATATTATTTCACAGCCAATATTTACTTATAAAACTTCCTCTTATTTTAATTTTTATCTAATTTGTTTTTTATATTTTTCATAATATTATTTTTAATAAGTACTTTAATCCTTATAAAATGTCTGTATTATGATAATTTAAATAACATTATAACTCTGAGATTCATCTTAATTTTTTAATTATTTATCATTTAACCATCTCTATTATTTTTATTTACAATTTTCTTTATATATTCCTTGAATAAATTAATGATTTTTCTGCAAAGCTCATATTTGCTCACAGTATATCCATAAATGTATTAGTGTTCCAGTTTGCTTTGTAAAAAAAGTTCTGCTAGCAAATGTATGTGATTTGCAGTTTTTTACGATAAAATTTACCTATTTTTAAATTTTTAAGCAATAAATTGAAATACTGAATTTATAAAATAAAGTGAAGAAAATAAAATAAAGAAAGAATACAAAAATGTTTAATAAAACGGCTTAATATGCGAAATAAATTTTTCATATTTATTGTTGGAATTTATCTGGAGTAAAAAGTTGTATTAATTATCTTCATATTTTGTTACTAAGCTTTAACTGCATGGAATTCAACGATTTTGCTAAAAAGATTCAAAGGAATGTTCAGGGCGGACTCAATCATTTGCAGTTTGACGAGAATCATTTTATTTATAATATATCATGTTTAAAGCTTATTAAATAACATTAGAGCTAAAGAGATTCTCAGAAAATAGCACCAGTATTAATAATTAAATAGCATCACAGCTAAAAAGATTGCTTAAGAGATTCTAGAGATGTTCATGATGGATTGAATCATTTGCGGTTTAATGATAATCATTTTATTTATAATGTAACATGTTTAGAGCTTACTTATAGTGAATCTCATGTAAGCAATATGGTAATATTTTATCATATTGCTTACATGAGATTCACTATCGTTATTTAAAAATAACCATTTTTTTGGTAATACATAATATTTTGTATGAAGCAAATTTATATTTATAGGGCAATGGATTAATAAATAATTTAAAATCAGTTGAATGATAACAAAATTGGCATTGAAGAATTAAAAAAATATATGGTATAGTCATTGCCTTTTGAAAAATGCATTCCACGTTCAAAGTGGTTAAAAATAGAATTTAAGATCTGTATTAAAATATAAAATTATTAAGATCTAAACTTATCAGCAGAAAAACTGAACTAAATATTTATGACACTTATTTTATGACTTGTTTCACTCTATGCTAGTGAAACTTGGACCCTTAATATAAATATACAATGATTATTGGATATGTTCGAGAGAGAAATCTCCAGAATTATCTTTGGCTCAGTGAAGAAGAGGGTTGTTGGAGAGCCAGACACAATTTGATATGTACAGGCTCTACAGACAACCACAATTTACAGAAATCATCCATATTATCCGATTAAGATGGCGTGGCCATGTTTGGAAAACCCCAGAAGATTATCCCTCAAAATCTTAACATTTAAAAAAACCTAAGGGACTCTGGACTAAAAGGAAGACCACCCGCTGAATAGTTGGATGATGCTGAATAAATACTTCAAAAATCATGAATTGGAGAGGAGTCGCTCATGATGGAGTAAGCAGGTGGTTGAGGCACCCAAGGCCAAAAGGCTGTTGTACTTGTGAAGAATAGAAGAAAATGTAAAACTAGTATTTTTGATTTGTAAATTTTTTTCTCGTAAGAAACTAATAAATGTTTTACTTTTAAATTAATGAATCGATTGCAAAGATTTTAGCATATGGAACCATATAGAAGCTGATTTTGATTCGCAATGTAAGTGGTAAAATCAATGAATACTTTTTCATAATGATCTTCGTTACTCTGCTAACTGATTGAAGAAATAAACATTTGATATAAGAATAAAAATTAAAAAGTTTAAAGCTTTTCCAAAACATAATTAACGTTTTTAAATACAAAAAATGCAATAGTTTTGATTAAATTAGCGTTGTTACATGTGTTTCATACAGTTAGTTGTTAAAGTATTTTAAGAAATGCTTTTGTTATCACATCAAAGGATTTTTATTTTTATAAATATTGTAAAAATGCATACATGTGTGAACACCATTTTTATAACATTAATTTAAATATAATACCAAGTTTATTTTATATAAATTATACTATATGCAAAGGTGTTTATATATATATATATATATATATATATATATATATATATATATATATATATATATATATATATATATATATATATATATATATATATATCGAAATGCAAAATTAATTGGCTCAAAATTAAAAGGAAATATGTAATATATTCTTTTTTTTATCAACTTTGTCTTAAGAGTCAAGTCACTGAACAATTTTATGCTGAAATGGCAATGAAAGCACTAAAATTAATTAAATTTCAAAGTTCCAAATTTATCAGAAAACTACGAATATGAGTTAAAAATTCTAAAATGGTGTCTATTTAATTATAATTTGCCAATAAGAAAATCAAAGTTTCCTCATTAATTAATTGGATTATACTCTGAATGAGATACGAATTAAAAATGATGAGAATTTTAGGGAAATGAATTATTTGAAATTGAATTAAGAAACTACATACATTTAAAGATTTACGGCGATCATTTCTATTAGAATTAAGTTTAAAATGTGTATGTAATAATTGCATTAAGCACGAACTCATGATGGAAAATTGGTTTTCTTAGATTTGATTCATTGAATTATAAAGTAAATATTATTATCCAGTGTTAACTTATCGAGTGTTGTTGTTGTTGCTTATGACACTTGGACAAGCCAAGCTCGCTATGCCTTTGGCTGTGCGAATTAAGTCAATAAAGAGCGTCTTTCGCTTGGATCAGAGCACCACGAAGGTGAAAGTACGACTTTGCTCTTTTTAAGTCGTCGAGTAAACTTATCGAGTAAACACGCTTGTTGGTATGTGGTGTATTTAAATATTTAACTATTTACTAGAAACTTTTCCCGGTTTTTGAAAAAGTGTATTTAATGTAATTTTTGCATAGATACAAAAATATATATTTTGTAATAACATTTTATTGTTAAAATTGACAAGCCTTTATTCTTTTAATAAACTAATTAATTTTTTAAATATTTTTAATATATAATAGTAAAAATATAAATTATATTTTTAACAATTCATGCCTTTTTGTATCGAAAGAAAATAATTATACATTTCGATTAAAATAGATGTATTGTAAGAAAACAAAAGGTAAATTTTTAGTTCGTTAGTCTAAATGTGTAATTTCATAAACAAAATAAATACAGAAAAATCATTTTTGTTTTTTATTCTAATATAACTAATTTTAATATTCGAATTATAAACTAAGGAAAACAATTTTCATATTCATATCTGTATATATAAAGTTGATTTAAGCAAAATCACACACCACAACATATTGAAATATATACATTTACGTGTGTTTCATGAAAATATGTAACGTAACAAATTATTAAATATTTCATTAAAAGTATAATAAGGACTGCACTTTAAAATTGTCTCGTAAATTGCTAAACACAACCGAAAGATTTCTTAAAGCTTTTACCATCCACACAGAATTTTGCTTTGTGGGGGACTTTCTTCAGACATTAGCTAGTAATCATGTGTTGCAAACGATAAAACCAAGAAAATTCAAGGTTAACCCCAACTTAAGCGCATGCAAAAAAGCAGCATATATCTCCCGTTATGAATCGTTAGCTGGATTCGAACTTGAAACTTACTCTCATTAAGAATGTGGTAGTACAGCGCAAGCTTATGAGTAATACATTCAGGTAATTTAATAATTAATGATAATAAAAGAGATATTTTAATATTTTTCTTCCTTTTATATTTCTGGGTACAGAGCATTAAAACAAATTTTGAAAATTACTTTATGATGATAATGTTAACAATTTTGTTAAGAAAAGTCTAATTTCAAAAATTTGCCATTTTTAAATTAAATGAACCTTTTTTTTTATTTTATAAAAAACATTGCAGACTTTATCATCTTATGAAGAGAATTATTTTTAGAAATTTTTATGTGAAGCTATATTATTATTACGGAGCAAATTTAATCTGTTTAGTGTTATTAAATCAACTTTTGTTAAAAGTTTTTGAAAAATTAAATTTTTAAATAAAAAATCTAAAGTTTTCTTGTATAATAATGTCGAGTCAGAGAAAGTCCTTATCTTCACGCCGCTTCTCGTAAGATGGGAAAAGAGATGCATTTTCCTCCCTTGCTGGCTTGCTTGAGCTCCGTGGGTTGAGGACATGTCTATGTAAATCTGTGACTTCCAATGTTCTTCCGCGGGTGCGGATGTCGAGAAGAAGTTATCAGGTCAGATGTGACTTCGTTATCTGACTGTGGCTCAAAATTATGAAACATTTGGTGTGATAGGGGAGTTTTCCAAACTCGCGTTAACCTTAAGGTACAGTCCTGGCTTTGCCAGTATCGTTATATATGTGTATCTATACATCTTTTAACATTAAAAAAGAAACAACTACCAGACTGTTTATTTAATACTGCACAACAGATAACTTAACACTTGAAAGTCGTTGCATATTGTTTGAACAACCACCGCCTGTTGTCTTCCAAGAAGACTTTCCATAGATAGAAAGTCATTGAGTTACAAGGAGAAAACCTGTTAAGCTGACAAGAATCATGATAGATGCCCATGGAAAAAGCAAAATTTGTTACATTATCTTCTATAGCTCTACAGTTATTAAGATATTATCGGGAATCTATCAATCTGAAGAGAATGGAAATTCATACGTTTTTGGTTTCTGTAAATTTTTTTTATCGGAGTAGTTATATTATTTAGCAATTTTAATTATTGTCAGGTGACGAAGTTTGACATAACCAAGATAGTTTTTTTTTCTTTTATATCTGTACTATACAAAATACCATTTAGCAGGGTCTTTTCTTAATTCTATTCTTAAAACTTTAAAATAAAAAATGACTATTTTCACAAAAATTTAAAAAAGGAATATGTATTAAAACGTAAATAAAATATTGAGTTAGTTACTCATTTATTTATGTTGATATATATTTTTTAAGATTCATGTTGTAGTAAAATTTAGTTCCGGCAAAAAATACATTTTCAAACTTTAAAAGAGTTTAAATTTAGATATTATAAATCTTACTTAAGCTAGAGAAGCATTCTAAAAACATGGTAAAAATGAAAAATTTTAAAACAAATTCTCTCTTCATTATTAGGGCATTTTTTTATCATCTTAAGGTTAGAGATAAATATAGCGGAAGATATATACTTAAAAAGCAAATAAGCCAGGAGTAGATTTATCTTAACTTACCAAAAGATGCAGAAATAATATCCTAGCTCTAAATATAGAATCAAACGTCTCTTTTATAAACCACGTGGTAGGTAGGTGTTCGAAAGAAATAAAGAAATAGCACCATAGTATCATCACCATTTTCTTCCCTAACTGCGACCGTCTGTTTAACTGCAGTTGCACAGACATCTGCTTTCTATGACGTCACCCAATATTTATTGGATGGCTGTCATTTGGATGGGCGTGGCCAGAACGGACCATGAGGTTTCCCAGAAGACATGTACTTCCTCTATACACATATATAGCTTCTATTTTTATCATTTACTGACTGCGATGAGATGTGTAGCAGGTGAAACAAATGGCAGGCAGATGATCGGTTTTCCAGTCCATTTTGGGTTGGCTCCCTTACCGCTCGCTCTCCTTCGCCCCCATTGCTTTATTTCATTTCCCCCCTCTCTTGTCCACTGCCTCTTCTTTGAATCGATTGTTAAAATATTGCAAACATAAGCAGCACCCTGCTGTGAATGTGCAAGCTGTTAAAAAGAGAGCTCTAATTACACGTTTTCCACACAATTTTATTTATTCACCGAGAAAAAAGTCGAGAACATACAGAAATAATTTATCAATCATATGTTTATTGTAAAAAATATGTAAAATAGGTAAAAAAATTGTATATGTAAAAAAATTAAATTTTTTTATTTTACGAAATCTCAATATGTTTTGCGATAAATGTTAAACTTTTCAAATTTCATTTCATACATTACATTCGAATGAATAATATAGAAAAGTCTTTTATAAATTTTAATTTAGGTTTCTCTATATATATATATATATATATATATATATATATATATATATATATATATATATATATATATATATATATATATATATATATATATATATATATATATATATAAATAAATAATTATTGCTTAAAAAATTAAGAAACACAGGAAACAGAAAGTGTAAAAATCTCTCTCGTAAGAGACTCACATAATAGTAGTAATGTCAATTAAACTTAATTATTGTATTTCAGATAATTTTTCGGGAATATATATTTTTAAAGATTTTTTATGTTTCTTTAAACAAGAATATATATATATAAATAAGAATATATATATATATATATATATATATATATATATATATATATATATATATATATATATATATATATATATATATATATATATATATATATATATATATACATATATGCCGCCCGCCCTGTCTAGTGGTCAGAGTCCCTGACTACGGATTGGGAGGTACTGGGTTTGAATCCCGGTTCGGGCATGGATGTACTTTCTATCTATCTGTTCTGTCTTTGTCCTTTCCTTGTATGAATGAGGTGTGAATGGTTGCCTACCCTATAAACGGGTCCCTATGGCATATGTGTACTGAGGAAGTCGAACTCCACACCAAAATATGGTTCAGTTGAAAAAGTGGAGCAGCGCATCCCATGTTGCCAGCCTAGCTGGCACACGACAACAATATATATACGGTTTTTTTATTTTGCAAAACTGAACATAGAAATTTTATTTTTAAATATATGTGATTATACACACACACACACACACACACACACACACACACACACACACACACACACACACACACACACACACACACACACACACACACACACACACACACACACACACACACACACACACACACGCACGCACACACACACACACACACACAATTAAATATTACTTACTATTAATCTGAAATAATCATTTTATTCAAATACAGTAATTAAAGCAAATAATAACTAATTTGCATTATTTATCGATCATTCGCCATCTAACGGCTATATTCTTTAGAAAATATACATTTAAGTGCATGAATAACATCCAAGCATAAACATGAAAAAAATGTTTGCATTCATACTTTATAAAAAAATGAAATTTTATTATTTCCTCTTTTTTATATTTAATCAATTAAAATGTCAGTTTATTTAATCTATAGAAGTATTCTTACACATTAACTTATTTTAAAAATGTAATCCGTTTCTTTAAATTCTCTTTTGAAAAAAATTTCTAAATTCATTTTATATTTTATATTTTATTTTTGATAGAAAGATTTCATGTTCTCAGTTTTTAATCTTACGCGACATATTTTTAGGGGTAATTTAATCAACTTCGATTGACCTCCCGCCTTTTAGAAATATAAAATTAAATTAAACTAAAACGCTAGATGCAAGCTATAAACATAAATACTAAAATCCTCCCGCACAAAATATATTTATTCATAAATTTATTGAAGAAATAATGAAATTAAGAGTTTCGTTTTAATAATTTAAAGCATTTTTATGCTATAGTTTCGATCTTAAAATTGTTCTAAAACTGCATTTTAAATTTATCGGCAGATTTTAAACATTTTTTAGAGTTGTGAGTACAACGCATTTTATTTTTTACTTTTATGCAAAATCTTTGTACATTTTTCAGAGCTATTAAAAAATTAATTAATTACAAATCAGTTCTATCAAATATTTTACAGACATTTCAAAAGAAGTTCTTAAGTTAGAGAATATTTAAAATGATTAATTGTAATTATATAAGAGCAATATTTTCTGTTGAGGATGATTTTATAATTCTCAAGATTTAAAATTTTTACGAAAATAAAAAAAATGTAATAAAAAATTAATTTCAAAGAAAAGCGTATTTACACTTTAAAAATTAAATAGCAAATTATTCTTAAAATTTAAAACTAACTTTAAAACTTATTGCTTATGCTTAAGATTTTGCTAATTTGTATCCTGAGATTATTCATAAACTTCATCACTTTAGCAAACCAGAGACGCATCATTTCATACAATGAAATTATACTAAAACTGATCAATATCACTTACTAATAGGTTATTAAAACTAATAGTAGGTATTAATGGCATTTTCATTGTTGTTGTTTCTTATGACACTTCGACTATGCCGTTAGCTATGGGAATTTAAGTCAATAGGGTGCTTTTTCGTTTGACCTGAGCATCAAAACGATGAAAGTACGATTTTGCTCTAAACAATAGATGGCACCACCAGAGTATCCACTTCCTCATTTATATATATATATATATATATATATATATATATATATATATATATATATATATATATATATATATATATATATATATATATATATATGTATATATATATATATAAATATATATATAATTATTGTTCTGTGAAAAGAATATTATTTAAATATTTGATTTTTAACACAAAAGAGAGTGGATATAAAAATGTAAGGTGTATTTCAGAAAATGTAATAATATTTCACAGTTGCTTAAACTTAATTTACTGTAGAACCATTGAATGCTTTGACTATTTGTCTAGCTCCAAAGTTATTAAAATTGATGTTAGAAATAAATATTTTGATCACTTTTAGAATACTGATTCTGAATCCCTTTTCTTGACGTTATGTCAAGATCATTCCTTTGGTGTTTGTTGGTTGCGAATAAGTGGAATTATTTACTTCCGTTCAATATATTTTTACTTCCAGATCTGACTTAAAAATCTTACACGGTGATTTATTATTTGAATATTTGGAATACTAAAAACCATTTTGCATATTCATTTGCCAAAATTTTCCAGGCATTTATATTGCAATTTAAACTATTTAAATAAATAATAAAATGCAATATATTTCAAAATAAAGTAAAAAGCGCTTAAAAGAATAGAGGAAGTATTTAGCCACATTTTAAATAAAAATACTCGATGGAAAAAAGTATTATATTGATCGTTTTTTGTGAAATTTGTGTGTCTGTTTTTATTTTGTGGTGTCACACACACACACACACACACACACACACACACACACACACACACACACACACACACACACACACACACACACACACACACACACACACACACACACACATCTTATTCATTGTACAACGGAAAAGTGAAATTCTGCAGTTAAATGTGAGCTGCAGTACTATTATCAAAATTGAACTAATTTGAGTCTGGTTGTTATAGATAATTATTAAAATGCATCGCACAACAATTGCACAAAAATCCAATAAATGTGACGAGATATATAACTACCAAGTTTTGAAGAATAATGAAACCTGCCCAGAAATGCATGTTTACCGCAATTTTCAGAAAAAATACAACTTGAGGTTCAATATTATTGCTGATATTGTGAATCTTAAGCACTCTTTTTAATTAATCTTGATTTTAGTCACCCTTATTCAACAATTAATCAATCATAAAGCTTGCAATATAGTAATTTTAAAATATTTATTACATTGAAATATGTCAATTGTTTAATAAACCATTGATTAATATTGATGACTTTGATACATAACATTGATAAATAAAAATTTGTCCATGTTGTATACAAACATTAAATAGATGTTGTACTACAGTTTCTTGTTGGCACAATATTTAGTACATTTTTAATTCTGCTAAGCCATCAAAGTATGTAAATACATACAAATCACTCCGAACCCCATTATATTTACGCCTAAAAATTCTAAGGATATGGTTGTGATAATAATTTTAAAGGACACGAAAAATTCTTTTCTCACTTATGATTTGATATGGCAGACAGTAACTAAGTGTCAGTGAGATCTAAACAATAAAGGACAAATCTCATAAGAGAACGCTTAAGAAACACAGATACTCTCAAGTAAAATTAACATTTAAGAAACTTCAATGATATTGTATCACGGTATTGTATAACCACATTCATTATTTCTTTAAAAAAAAAGACAGTGATAATTACTACGATGTGATGATTTTATTTACCCCATAAATCATAAATATGGATTTCATACGTTACAAGTTTAATTTTGTATTACATTGAAATCTCAAAAAATGTGGGTTAAATTTAGATTTGGACTTGTCTGTGAAGATGAAATGAAATAAGTTCTCAGGAAATTGTTCAATCAATAAACTCTAGTCTGTTATCTTTATAAACGCTATGGTTAAAATTTTTGTGTAGATGAATGTATATTTACTACGACATATATATATATATATATATATATATATATATATATATATATATATATATATATATATATATATATATATATATATATATATATATATATATATAATATTATTATTAATAATTTCTAATTCTTATCATATACCAGCAAAATAATGACAAAGAAAAGTAATACTAACATACCTGCACTGAAATATAATATATTGCACTAAACTGTTTTCTCTTTTAAATAATCCCCATTTATTTATAAATTTCTTTTAATGAAAGACAAAATTCATAAATTTACAATTGTTCCCCTAGCTCATATCGTGAGTAAACAGTCAATGTGTTTATTTTTAAAATGCTAAATGCTTAGAAATTTTGTTAAGTTTCGTTTGGAATAATGTTAAACAATAACTCATAATTTCACGGATAAACTTATTAAAAACAATTTTTCAATTTGGCCGTTTATACCTAGTGGTTTGTTTTTCATGAACAACTGTAATAAGGAAAGTGACATTATAACTTGACTTCCTTTTCTCCTCTCCCTTTTAATTTTACATTTGTTTATACTGATACCTTGCGATGACTTTAATTGAACTTAAGGGCTTGCAAATTAAGACATTGCAGTTTCGCTATGCTATTAATGATTAGAATAATAACTAATTGAAAATATAATTATTTTGACATATTTGTTCAAAGTAAATGTATATTCAAGGATGTAAATATTTTGCATGTAGATTTTTCGAATCATTTCACCCATTAAAAATGGCCGCGGTGACCTGGTTAGTTAGGGCGTCACTCTCATAATCGGAAGGTAGTGTGTTCGAATCTCGAACCCACTACCTTCCGATAATGAGATCGAAGATCCGTCGTGTTCGCTGAAGGTGGCTCGGGCACATTAAAATTAGGGGTGGTAGCAATGTCGTCCAGATGAAATGATACCTCTAGGAGTGGCAGCCCAAATATTGGGGGTATTCTTCTTCAAAATCACGAGGACTAAACCTGACTGCTTCTATCCAAATGGTAGAACTCAACTCAGGGCTAGGTATAGGAAAGCATGCTGGTGCAACAATAACAATCTTTTAAAAATCATAGCAATTTACCTACCGCGAAATTTTGTATTTTCTTCTTTATGATTAAATAAATGAATAACATATTACAATACATTTATTAGTTTGATGTTACAATTACTTATAGGATCCATTTTCTACCAAAGTAAAAAAAAAAAAAAAATTCATTTTAAAAGGAGTTTTCCCAAACTGCATCTTTTGGATGAAGTACAGGTGTACTGTAAAGTTTTCCAGTAGTCGACAACACTAAGAAAAGAGCGAAATTCACATGCCTTGGGAGCAGAATTAACACGCGTGATTATCTTAGCAAATTAGCGAGCGCATGTAGCTATCTTTATTAACACGCAAATACTCTTAGGTTGGGCAATTTAATTTATTTGTAGCTAGCTTGACTGCTCAACTGTTATTGCGATGGCTGCCCCCCAAGTCCCTCGGATCCTACCTTGGAAGAAGAAGTTGGGAAAAGAAAAGGGTTAATAGCGAGGGGCCCATTAGCGCCCTAATGACATTACCGGTCACGTTAACCTCCATTAAGGGGCAATAAATATCCCACCCTTTTTATAGCATCGTAAGAATATTTCATCGAGCCTCTCGGCTGATTATCCAAAAGGCAACTCGAGTGGGGGGAGGGGATAGAGAAGGGGGGGAGCGCTGCTTGATGGATAGGTTATTGAGATTTTTCTTTCTACTTTTTACTCGTAAAGGTTTCACTAACGACATGTTGATGTTTTACATTGATGCCTTCCGTCGCTATAATGAAACCGATTCATAAGTTGCGTTTCACTGGAACCGTTTCGAGAAGGATTTTAAAATTAAGGCCTAGAAGTGGCACTAAGTTGATTTTACTTACCGTAGATCATTTTTCGGAACTTCAATTTAAAATCAATGGTTTGTGTTGGTTTTTGAAACGTTATGGATGATAGTATGCTGCTAATTTAAAATAAGTGTGAGATTTATAACCTGTAACATTATGCACTATTAAAATTTTTAGAGAAGATTTTGTAGGTTATTTCAACAATTTTTAGATAACAATAGAGAAAGAAATTTCTGATTACTGTAATTGTCAGTCCTACTGTTCAGGGGGGCGACGAACAGGATTTAGAAAAATGCAATTTTTAAAGAGTTTTTTTTTCCATTTTTTAAAAATTTATTTATTTATTTCATTTTTTATAGACATGCTTCATTTAACTTGAAAAATTTAAACGTTGATAAAAATAACGATAAGTATTAAAACTGCAAGGAATATAAGAATATTGAAAATTTCGGAAAATATTGCAATGAAAAAAAATTATTTTTCTCTTGTAAACGTAAATGATGTGATTTTAAAAATAATAAAAATAGTTTTAATGTAAAAGTATGAAAAGTATATAATGAAGTAGAGCATTGTGGATGTGTGAAAAATGATATGCTTTATAATCGGAACTTATAAAGACAGAATTTTATTAATACTGATTCTCTGCCGACTGACAAAATGGTAAAAAATAATGGAACTCATCGAGAAGTTAGTAGGAAGTGCTGGAATCTTCATAAATTGTTCCAAAATGCTTAAAATCTATATAAAATGCAAAGTATACAATATATATATATATATATATATATATATATATATATATATATATATATATATATATATATATATATATATATATATATATATATATATATTATATATATATATATTATAGAGAAAAAACAATAATATGATTCTTTCAAAGAAATTTGGTAGTAAGACATAATTTCCGTGGTTTAAAACAATAACATAATCTCCCCTCAAGGATAAAATCCGAAGGGAAATTCACTAAGTAATCAGCAAACATGATTTTCTTATCTTTCTAAAAGATATAGCTTTTGAAAGTTTTAACATGTTGTATTCATTGTCCTAAAAATGAAGTATTTATACTTCATTTTTATTTATAATTTCTGTATGTATATATTGTTTCACTACAGAACTTGCTCATAGAAAAATGTTTTGTGTATATTTTTCAATCACATTAATAAATAAAAAATTTTTGTAAATCATTGTATTGAAAAAACAGTGATATCTTAGTTGTTTTTTGTTCTTAATTACATTAGCCTTTGAGTGACTCATTTAACACACAATATTAAGTTAAAGAGTATGAATGAGTTTTTGAAGGGTCCCAAGTTTTATTTATTTTAAATGCAAAAATTTAATATTTCATTTAAATCTGTGATGACAGATATTGCAATAACCATTTAATTGAAAATAGAGAACAACTTAAAAATGATTAATTAATTTAATGAATTTAATATCTGAAATAAAAAAAACATTATTAGTTTGAAAGAACGCATAGAAGAAATAGTCAAAATAAGTAATAACTCATTTCAAATATTTCCCAGTATTCAAGATAAATAATTTTTACTAGTAACTTCTTATCACTTTCTCAGTTTTATTTATAGAGTTCTGCTTTAGTATACAATGTCTTCAAACAGTCAAACGTGTCACTAAATATTCTGAGGTGCCGCAGAAATACCTCGATGGTAAGTAATATCCCTCGAGTTGTCAGTTGAAGACATCCAATCATAAACTCTCCTCCATGCACGACATTAGTTTGGCAACTACTGATTGGACACAGCGCATATGGAAACGTAACAGCTCCTCATTCAGCACAGATCAGGCAGAGATTCCAGGAAAAGCTATCATGATTAGTCCATTTTGAGGCTCATATACAAGGATTGTTCCCCATTATATGAATGATAGGACCTTAATGCGTTAATGTTCGGCACAGGGAGAACTCGAATCCATTATCCAATTTATAATCAGCTACTTAATCTACAGGAAAGTGATGTTTGCAGTCGTATGTATGAATGTTATTGTACTATCGCACGGAATTCCAGATCCATGTTGCGCTGCTTGTCCTTGGTATTAGCCTGATGTTCTCTTTGCCTTACATACGCACTAATTACTTCTGGAATACAAGAATGGATGGGATGTTATAGGTAATTGGAACTTAAAGCGGAATCCGTGGAAAATTAAGTTATGATTAAAATTAATCTAGGCAAATGAATTTAAAGTTGAATTTATTAATACTATCAAATTTGTATAAATTATATATACTAAGTATCACATTCAAATTTATAGGTACAAAATACTGTAAGATAAATAATAAAAATGCGTAACATTAAATGTTCGCGCTTGAATACTCATTTGAAAAAAATTGAATTTTAATTTGGATGAATTTCATTAATAATTAAATGTAGTATTTATTTATACGTTAACTAATATTAACATGTTTTTTTTATTTCATTTAATAACAATTTCTAAACTATATATTTAATAAATAATATAATACACATTTATAGAAAGAATTATTCTTTTAATAAATACTTCTTTCTAAATATTTTTTTATTCATATAATATTTCTAAACTTTTTCTTTGATTAGCCAGTTTAAAAATAGTTTGAATAACATTTTATATTTAACACAGTCATTTATACTTTTCTATGTATATTATAAATTTAAAATTTAAGAAAATGTAAAATTAATAAGCTACGGAGAAAGGGAATTCACATGACAGCTTTATATTATTGTATATACATTCATTATTTTTAAAATTTACGAATTAAAAATAAATTATAACCTATATTTAGTATCTGAAACAGAAATTTTAAAATAATTCACTATGATTAAACGAACTAAGCAACTTTAAAATTAAACGGAAAAATGTTGTCCTTTACTAATTATTTAATATTTATATACCATTGTTGCTTACTTGGAATATTTTTAAAATTATTTTATTAAAAACATATTATTATTGTTTAAATATTTGGAATACGAATGCATCGCATTTATATAGATTAAGCCTGTATATATGTATACGAGAGTCACTCTGAAATTTTTGAGATACAACTAGGTTTTTAAAGTTATGTTTACAAAATTTTAGGTGTGTTCAAAATAGTCTCCTCCAGCATCAATGCACTTTTGTAGACGAATTTTCCACAGATTAAATGCCTCAAGCCATTCATTTCTTCGAATAGATGAAAAAAATGCATTTATAGCCACATCAATCTCTTCTTCTGAATGAAAACGACGTCCACGTAAGTTCTTTTTTAGATTAAAGAATAACCAAAAGTAGCACATAGCTAGATCAGGTGAATACGGTGGATGTTCGATCACTTTAATTTGTTTTTGTTTAAGAAAACTCAACTGTTAATCCGGCTGTATGTAAAGAGGCATTGTCATAGTGAAGCATTAGTCCCCTAACATTCAGTTCTTGTAGAATTTCTGGAAGACATTTAGTGGTATACCAGTTTGCTATTACTGTCTTCTGTCCTTCCAGCTTGATGGCTTTGACCTATCCCGTACTTTTGAAGAAAACGGCATACATCACTTTTTTCAGTGCGCGTTGTTTTTTCACCATTGTCGGCGTGGGATCATCTTCAAAGACCTATACTTTGCTTTCTTGACGTGTTGGTACGTCAAAAAACGGTATGTACGTTTCATCCCCTGTTGCAATTTTAAAAATGGAACTAAGTAAAGAAACTCTTAATATGCTGAATGCGGTGGCCACCATCATTCAGCATATTAAGAGTTTCTTTACTGATTCTGACACGCTCCTCTTTTTGATGCTCAGTTAGATTATGGAAACCCAACGGCAAACTACTTTTTTCATATGTAATTCTTCATGAATGATTTTGTGTATGGCTGTGTATGATTTTGTGTATGGCAATGTTAAGTTCCTTCGGTATCATTTGATAGGTACAGCGATTATCATCCATTAACATTTTTCGTATGGCAGACACATTATCCGGGATTACTGCCGACGGCGGCCTTCCTGTGTGTTCTTCATCCTGAAGAAAATTGCGACCTCTTCTAAATTCTCTAAACCATCTGAATACAGTAGCATGAGCTGGAGATTCATCACCAAATGCTAATTGCAACCGTTGAACGCATTCTTCTTGATTTAATCCTACTTTGAAATCGTAGAAAATCATAGCGCGAAAATGTTCTCGCGTCAACTCCATTTTCTCTTCTGTTTAAAATTTATTCCACGCTAAACAAGTTGAAGTAAGTCAGTAAAAAACCGTCTTCTGTGTTAAAATACTTTGCACTTTAAAACTAAACCGTCGTTTTTATTTTGTAAATTCTCGTTTGCGCGTATCTCAAAAATTTCAGAGTATTCCTCGTATTAATCCTTAAAGTTATATAATTTACACAATTAATAATAACAATAATCAGTTACACTGATTTAATTAATTATGTTGACTTTTTAATTTTTATCATTTTGATTACATTATAAGTTACTGTTAAGAAACTATTGGAAACATCGATATAATGCAATTCATAAAAATGCTAATTAGGAAGAATTTATATGATAAAATTTTATATGAAGTGATAAATTCATAAACAATAAAAAATTATAAGTTTCGATTCTTTAATTTTTGTTTTATGCTATTGCAGACAATGTATTGAGACTACTATGTATGATATTATTGTAGACAATGTATTTAACATTGTCTGCAATAACTTTATATTTACAAAGCATTATAAAATGTAATTTCATGACTGAAAAGTTCAAAATAATTATTCTGAAATAGCAAAAAGCATAATAAAATTTCTCTTAATTCATGTTGACTATTAATCATAATAATTTGTCAATGTATTTTCACGACTTATGATAGTGTAGAAATAAATCATAGACACTATGGTTGTGGTCTCTTCACTATCACAGTGTCTATGATCTATATTATAATGACTTAAATAATAGTGACCGTAGCCAAGTTTTAAATATCAAATTCCTAGATATGTATAATATGTTAGATGACAAAAGTCATAAACAAACTCAAATTCTTGCATTTAAAATGCTGAAAAAAGCTAACGTAAACAACATCGAAGAGTTTTAACAAACAAAATTAACTTGTATTATGGTTGCACTAATAGCAAGTTAATACTTTCATGCTTAACTAAAAATTTTTCAAATGCATAAGCATTTTCTTTTTTATTAGCAAGTTGGTTAACGAATTCGTTTATCACTTTGCTTTTTACTTCACTTTTATTACTCAAAGGCTAAATCATTTTTTTTTCTTGTGAACAAATAAACATCTATAATATAAAATAAAATATATTTCTTAATCAGGTTATATTATTTGTTTCAATAGTAAATTCAGTAACTATTAAGATAATAGCTCTCTAATAAACATGTATTGCGTAGAATTATATTTGAAGGGATGTTCTATCTGACGTTGCACTTTATTTAATAGAGTCACATAGATTTAGGTAAAATAATTTTTTTTCAACAAAATATGCTTTACGAAATGAAGTAATTGAAGAAATGAAATTGCAATTGTAGTGTTTACAACAATATAACACCTAAAAAAATGTTTCTAACGAATCATTTCATATTTGTATGCTAAAAGCAACACAAAAATATTCAAGTACAGTGTACTTGTTTTCCATAGTATTTTAGTTGAAACATACGCTTCCAGCAGGGAAATTCTCAAGTATAATAATGATAACAGTTAAAGAACGGTAGATGAGCATTGTGTTTATGCTATCGACATGCATATCTATCTGAATGGCTGATTGGAAGTTTTTTATGCTTGTCACATGGGAATGACCTTTATACCATTAGGTAAAAGTTTACAATTGGGTACCCCTTGATTTTTTGACGATTTTTTTGAAGCCAAGATGTGTTTAACAAGATGGCAGCCACACAAAAGCTAAGCTAAGATAAATTAAATTTTATCGCCAAATGTTTCACCAAACCAAGGGGTACCCCCAATTCTACATGGAACTCTATTATTGGCAATACTTTCGTATGGTGAATAATAAAGAAATCTAATATTAGTGAATATTCTCAAGAATCGTATAGCTAATTCATCATCAGGCTACATATCTAACTGTGTGTAATTCCTGTTAGTAAAATACATGAAAGAATATTTGAAGTCTAAAAAATAGAATATTAAAAAAAGGAAAAAAATCCCACATTCATTTGGTGATAATGAATCATTCAAAATCTATCATGAATGATGCAAAATCACTTCAGATCACTACTGATTAATATCTGTTGTTTGAAGATGTAGCATTTATAGTTGAATCGATGGGAACGTTGAAGGACACTCTTAAAATGCCTGTTCATGAACAGATTGCAAATTCATAAATGAAAGTTAACAAAGGGATATAAACAACATTGGTTGAAGATATAAGTTTATTTTATGACTAGATGACTGAATGTGAACAATTTCAAGAAAAAATTTATTGCTGTCCTGCAATTATAAATTGAAGTATAAATATTAATTATGAAACACACAAAACAAAATGACCAAAAAATTATGTAAAATTTTAATACGACTATAAAATCACAGTGAATTTACTATTAACCAATCATTGTCTAGTTGTATATGCTGAATGTTTCATAAAACTAAACAATTGAATTATCTTATTTTTAAGTCCACGTGTGCCCAAAATAATTTCCTGTTTTGATTGCTTTTACATGTAATTTTGTTAACTGCAGAAAATTTAAAATTTATTAAAAATAATCAAAGAATATTAAAGAAGATTTAGATTTTGTGTATATATTGATTCATTATTTTCATTCCGAAGATTAACCTCGAATTCTGAAAAAGAAGATAGAAATGAAAGGGAAACATATTTAAATATAAAATTTTAAGCTATCCATTCAATTTCTATGCAGATTCTCTCTTCTCTGGATGATACATTTAAATAAGGAAAGTTCATCGCCATTCGAGGTGACACTGGTATTCTGAGACTCAGACAAAGGCATTTTATATCATATTTCAATGAGACAAAATGGAAAATAGAAAAACCCAACAACTGAACTATAATTTAAACATTATACAATAAACATCCAATATCGATGTAGTATTTTGTTTTCAGTAATGTAATTTTGGAATATGATTAGATGGTTAAAAGTTTACAATCGGGTATCTCTTGATTTTTTTAATTTTTCTGACTCCAAGATAGATGCCAAGATGTGACTAACAAGATGGCCGCTACACAAGGGCTATGCAAATATAGGGTTACCAGAATTACCAGAAATTAAAATTTATTGCCATATCAAATGGACCCGATTATACAATGAATCCGATTAAACGATATAGTTATTTAGGCAGTAAAGACAATGATATGATAAATTTTAGAAAAAATAATGCATCTATATGGTGCTTGCCGACTGATTTTACAATCTGAACAGTCTAAAAGAAATCATAATTTTTTAATGCGAAATTAATAGTTGCATCGTGTGAAGAATAAATGCATGTGATAGTTTAGAGGAATTAAAATATACATATTTTAATTTGATAATATGTAATAAAAATTTTTAAGCTATTGAAGTGTAGTTACTTTAATCGATTTTATCGTTTATGGTTACCAAATTCAGAACTGAAGATAATTCTCTTCTGTATAAGAAATGTATTTAGCGATCTTTGCTTGTAAAGTATTGTAAGTAACTTGTAAAGTAAAAAAAATAGCTTGATCATTTTTTTACTTTTATATATTTTCTTTTATAATGGTCCGGACATTTGGATGACTAACCCTTTGCCGCAACAGAGCTGGGAACTACTACGCATTTATCGTTACCCAGTGACCACCTGTGAACCAAGTCATGGAGAGGAGTAGTATTATCCACGTCATATCACCACAAACCCATTTATAGGGGGAGACACATACATACATCATCTCAGAAGAAAAGGCTAAGAAGCATAGAGAGAAAGTAACATCCATTCCCCAACACCCATTCGAACCAGGGACCCACAACCCAAGCATCAGGAACGGTAAACACTCAGCCCTCGGTCAGCTTTTCAATAGTAAGTGACCATCAACAATCCCATTTATATCACAAAATATAAATTAAAATTATTTAATACTTGAAAGTGTTCATTTGTGGAAAATACATTTTAAAATGTCCATGAGTGTGCCTAAAATACATTGAATTTATCTGATACCCCATGATACTTATTGATAATATATTGAACATTTTCTGTTGTTCAAAATTAAAAATTTGGATAGACACTAAAAAAATTTTTTTTGGTTATTTTGGCAAATTTTCTGAATTTTTATTTTATTTCTCAAGGTAGATAAAGCAATGAAATTTAGAATGAAGACTTTAAAATATATTTTTTTAAATTTGATTCTGAATTATATTTTGACTTCATAAATTTAAATTGAATGTATTTTGAATGTAGTAAATTTAAATTTAAATTGAATTAGTAAGAAATTCAAAAATTAGCATTTTGTTAAATTCTTAAAAATAGTTTTATGTTGAAAAAAAAGAAGACATTGAAATTTTGCTTTGGTGAGCAAATCAGTTGATAAAATATTCATTTTCAAATTTATTTAATAAGGCATGCTCATTAAAAATCTAGAGTGGTGGCAATCCTATTTTGATTCAAAGATTTGATATTTTATATAAAAAGAAAATTCTGCTCATAGGTTGCTTTTATCCTTTATTTCCATCTACAACTGGAAAAAATATCTTGAAATTTCTTAGACATTTCGTGGGTAACAGTGTGTCTACATTCATTCAGTTAGAGATAATGGTGGCAATCTCACACAAGATGATAAAACACCTTTTAAGTATATTTTCTTTATTATACAGATCCTTTCTTAATGAAATATAAAATTTTCTCATAGTATAATGTTCTTATAAATTAACAAGAGTATTTGCACTTCAATATTTTATAGCTCTCGTAAAAACATGCATTTTTCTTTAATATATGCTTTATAATATGCAGCTAGAACATCTTAGATTTATACTTGATTAAACGCATTTGTGTTTATTCCTAAATTAGCAAGTAAATTACTAAATACAAAACATATGTTATGATACACTTCTGGACAATTGCTAAGGAAGGATCACAAATTGCAATGTAGCATAACATTAAGCGAGACATGAGGCTTAGTAGGATAAAATATAGTTGCCACACTGTTCAGACATTAGAATAAATAATATTTATTGTTCTGGAAAGTACAAAAGCTGTAAAACATCTGAAAGAAAAAAATGTTCATTTGATGCTGCATACGGAAAAATGGAACAATGCATCTAAAAGTCAGCAGGCACTTTGAAGAAAGGTATCAGTACGGGATATGTCCACCGTGGAGTGTGATGCAACATTCAACACGTCGTATCATACTTTGCACAACATTATCCAGCAGCTGTTGAGGCAATTTATCCCATTCCTCTGGGAGTGCACGGATGAGGGTGTTCTTGTTTGTCGTAGGATAGTTTCGACTAGCAACTTGCCTCCCCAAAGCATCCCATACATTTTCAATGGGGTTTAGATCTGGAGAACGTGATGGCCATACGAGGCGTTGAATACCCTCGCTGTCTAGACAATTCTGAACAGAGAGTGTTCGATGACATGTTGCGTTGTCGTCCATAAAAATAAATTTATCACCGACAGCCCCACGGAAAAGACGAACATGAGGAAGTAGAACTTCATTAATGTATCGTTGGCCCGTCATAGTCCCATTCGCAACCACGATGTAGGGGCGTGCGGCCATTGATCATGATGCCGACCCACACCATGACACTGCATGTCGGACATCGGTCCCTTTCCTGGATATTTTCTGGGCGATAAGCAGTACCACTCTCGCGCCAGATCAGTTGAGCGTCTACAATCCGATGACAGACTGAACCTATTCTCATCTGAGAATAGTACGCATGCCCAGTCCTGTTCAGTCCAATTGCGATGCTCACGACACCATTGCAAACGGGCAGTACGGTGCTGTCTGATCAATGGGACACACACAACAGGTCTGCAGGCGCTACAGTCCTCCTCCCCTCAAACGTCTGGCAACAGTTTTTCGAGAGATTTGCTTTCCTGAGGCAGCAAGAAACTGATTTGCCACATACTGAGCTGTGGTACGCCTGTTCCTTTTTGCTGATAGGATGATATATCTGTCTTCTGCAGACGTCGTACTTATAACACGACCTCCCCCGTGCCGCCTACCACACATTCCAGTAGTTTTAAATGACTTCCACAGCCGTTAAACAACGCTGTGAGCGATGTCGAACTCCCTGGCAACATCTGTTATTTTTCGCCTTTCTTTGATCTTTCCAATAATTCGGCCACGCATAAAATCATCTAAGTGATGTTGGGAAGACATGCCAAAAATATCAAGTTTGTCTATTAAATCTTTCCTGTAGAACTTTGACTTGAAACAACAACTGTCCACAAGTGTCAAAACCTTTAAAGCTCTTATAAAAGCTATCACGTGATGAACAGATATGGAAAAAATTTTTCATACGCATACTTTTTCTTACTATATCCCGCACTTATTCTAATTTTCCACATTTTGCTTCCTTTCATTTTGTGGTTGCTATGGATGATAGTGTTATCCGTCCTTAGCAATTGTCCAGCAGTGTAATAGGAAATTTTATTGTCATAGAAAGAAACTATTCTTAATCTACAAGGCATTTGTAGCAAAAAGTAAAATCAAATTTATAACATAAATCCAGAATTTATTTAATAACTACAAGTGTGAAGTAAGCACTGAGCATTTTTATAAATTCTGTCCATGCTATTTATATTACATAAAGGAATTAATAACAAATAGCATAATTTTCTTCAAATATAAATGCTTTATGAAATAGATTATTTTATTAAAAATTTTATTAAAAATTTAAAATTAAAATGTATAAAAAACAATAAAATGCATACTTTCCGTTATGTGATAAATTATTTAAAATGACTGCTCTTTTTTTGTAATACATAGCTTATAATTTCAGTTATTAAGAACTAAAATTGATCCAAGCATTTGATGTATAAACAATATTTTTAAAACTATGAAGAAGTTGTAAATAGAAACATAATTGTATTTGTAATTGGTATATGTTTCACACAAATTCATATGAATATCCTTTAATTTCATACTTATAAAAATATAGTGTAATTTTTGAAAATGTTTAATAATAGCACAAATTTGGACTATAATTCATTTCTAGCTTTTTCCATCGCTTTCAGAAAGTAAAAAAAGGACATTAATTATTACAGATATTAAAAGTAAATAAATGTAAAATATGTCATTAACAGCCATATAACTTGTACACTTGAATAATAGAAAAATAGCTCTACAGAATTACGTTCACAAGATTTTTTTAATATAATTTTATCCAGTTAACTCCCTTTTACGTATAAAAATGGTTTACTTCTATTTCCAAATATTTCTATAGAGTTTGCTGTACACTGTTGAGCTATTTATATAAACTATCTATGAATCTTTAAAACATCTTCAATACAGCTCAAATTAATGTGTGTGTGTTGTTAAACATATTACTAATACATAACCTCAACAACAATTGATTGAATTAGCCCCAAATGCTTTTAACCTTACAAATGACAAAAAAGACTTCTGTTAAGAAATTAAAAAAGGTTAAGATAAGTTTTCATATTCAAAAATATTCAAACTATTTTTCAGAAGAGAAGTATCTATTTTATTCTGTTACACACACAGCTATAAATTAATTCAAAATGTTATATATTTGTAAAATACTTTCATACTTTTTTCAAATTATAATAGGAATATTCTTTACTCCTGGGACATCAAGGCTGAATTTGCTTCAGTTAAAAAAATATAGAAAGGGTACGATATCCTATGTTTCATTCTCTTGACATTCTGATGCGCAACTTTTTGTAATATCTAACTCACTCGAATATTTCTCATCTATTTTAAATCTTCTCTAATTTGTCATTTTTCCTTTCAGATTCAGAATATTTGGTAAATCTTGATCATGTAAACTTTAGCCATTTTAAATTTGAATTTTTTTTCAGTTTTTGAAAAAAAATTTTAACAATTAATCTGCCGATCTACACATATTTGACATCAAATTTTCAGAAGACTGATATTTTTTGAAGAATATACTTATATTCTACACAACTTTTTCAACAAATAATCTGTCAATATACATATTTGACATCAAACTTTCTCTCTCAGACCTATAAATTTTAGAAGAATATACCCATATACTGCACAACCTTTTAACAAATAATCTGCCAATCAAATATGTATACATTTTACATAAAAATTTTTTCTCTCAGAAGATCAATAGATTTTAGAAGAATATATACCTATAGAATACCTTAAAAGACTTATAAATTTTAGAAGAATGTAACCATACACTGCACAATCTTTTAACAAATAATTTGCCGATATACAAATATTAACATCAAATTTTCAGAAATCCTATTGATTTTAGAAGAATATACCCATATTCTTAACGTATTTAATATTAAATTAAATTTATGAGAAGATTTTAAGTAATTTTTCCCCTGACGTAACACAAGTCTTAAAAAGTAAAGTTATATCATGTCCTTTCCAATTCAGTTAAGGCATTTCTTCAGCTAATCTTAAATTTATTCAAACAAAATAATTAAAAGAAATTTTTATCTTATCACTGGGAAATAAATTATTATTTTAGGAAAATATATGTTTTTTTATGACTCAGACTTTGATTAAAACTTTAAAGGAAGGCTTTTTGTTGCGCTACTATATACTTTAGTTAGCAACATTTTAAGAAAATGCTTATAAGAATATTTAATCATAAAACCAACGCATTCTATTTTAGACTTAATTCTTTTTATATATTTTCATTATTTTACCAAAACTGTAGATTTTACATAAATTATTTCTATGTCACTATAAAACAATCACCTCCAGTCCAAACGTCCTTTAAGATCATAAAAATATTTGTGAAATAAATAAAACAACTAATGCATGATTATAACATCAACTTAGCAAAACCTGATATTTATGAAACAAGTTGTAAAAATTGCAATAACTAAGCAGTGGCTAGCGCATTTAATTTTTATTAGCACAATTAGCAATACTTATAATATAAAAATTAATTTTTATATAAAATAAATAATTTAATTTTATAGGATATACCAAGTAAAAAATATAATGAAACAAAAATCATTCAAAATTTTTGTCCATCAGTTTTAAAATTTTATACACTCTTTGTTTCTAGAGTTTCTTTTTACAAAAAAAATTATAATTTGGAAGAAAATGGTTTCATACCACACATTTAAACCAGATTAAAAAAATATATATTTCCTTACTTATAGTCTACATAGAGAATAACCTTGTTAAGCTTGATTTTAAATATGGGTGGAGCGCTCGTTATGTTCGCTCGAAATTGTTTCTCAATAAGGGGGAACAAAGAAAGGGTCTTTCTCACCAGAAGAATCGCAGCGAATCCATCCCAACTTGTTGCAGCCGCAATGCAGCTGTAACCGTGTGTAGGGGCGAGGGGCGGATTCGGGCATTGGATACTGGAAGAGGAGACTGCCGCCAACTTGACTAGACGTAGGAGTCTCCTCCGGACTCCCGATTTATTGACGGTCTTAAAACCACTTTTCCCAGCACCCCCCACCCCATCGTTCTCATATTCACCAATATAAATATATCAGGCACACTTTAAGCCCTCATATATTGTCGACCCCCCCAACCGACACATTTTTTTTTCATCACTTTTCATTTTTTTTATTGTCTTTTTCCTCCACTCAGTTTTTCCGGCTATCTATATCCAATTTTTTTTTACAACCCCTTTCTCCCTCTATTATTTTATTTTGATTTTCGCGAGTTTTCTCCTTTTTTTTTTCTTCCGATACAAAAAGAAAAGGGGGTTTTAGAAAAAGAAGGGAGAAAAGTATGCTTTGCCACTCACTTTCTGTCTCGAAGAAGAAGATTGGAGATTCAGAAATGATGATTTTATTTTTCACTCTTTTCTTTGAGAAAGAGAGAAAGAATGGATAGAGAGAAGCGAGAGAGAGGAAATAAAAAATGAAGTTTAAAAGTGGATGAAAGATCGGTTTGGTGATAGATATATGTGGAGTTGTTTTAACTTGAGATATGTAGAACTTTTTCCCCCTAAAAAAGAATGGACTTGATTTATCTTTTCGGGCGTTACCGAACTACTTTCAGCTCTTCTTTCTTTTGCTTTAGAAATAGAAAAGCCAAACCATTTTAGCATAATTTACAGTGGAAATAAAAGCATCGACTCGGGAATCTATGATAAATTACAGATGCATTATTAAAAGGGGTAACATAATTAGGAGTAGAGATTAAATGCTTATCTGCGCCAGAGCTTATTCAGGCCCTTTCACGGAAATTATGTCTTTAACGATCTCCAAAGGAAAGGAAAGCAATGTCCTTATTAATGATGTGTAAATTTTCTTTATTTTATTAATCGTTATTTTTAGTTCAAAATTTATTCAAATTTAACGATCTATATGCAGTAATTTATGCTTATTTAAATGTTTTAGAAATAGTTATTCAGCTTTACTGGTCATCAACTATATTTAAAATAATGTATTGCAAATTTTGTGTGATTATTCAAAGAAAGTTTAGGTTTAAAAACTTGATAGATATTCATACACACATACCGCAGATTATCCAATAAATTAGTAAAGTGTGCAGTACATGCAATATATATGCCTTATATTACATTACCATGCCTTATTTAATTATTATTGCTTATGATATTTCCATTCATTAAAATAAAAAAAAATTGAAAAAATGAATCCTGTGAAAGATTTACATATAATATTAAGCATAATGTAAAACAGAGTTATTTAAAATCTCAAACCATTTTTGTATATTATTACTAGGTTTATTAAGATGTTTTATTTTCATTAATATGGAAATGTTTTATTTATATCATTGCTTAACTGACAAAAATGTTAAGAATAAAAATTAATTAAATGTAAAATATATAAAATAAGTCTTTGGTTTTAAAAGTACTACATTTTTTCTTGTTTAAAGAAACATAAAAAATCTTAAAAATATACATTCTTCCCGAAAAATTGTCCGAAATACAATAATTAAGTTTAATTGACATTACTACTATTATGTGAGTCTCTTATGAGAGAGATTTTAACTCTTCCTGTTTCCTGTGTTCCTTTATTTTTTAAGCAATTATTTTAATTTATTTAATTAATTAATTATATATATATATAATTTTAATTATGTAAATTCCACTAAAAATGTAAAAGAATCTGCTCTTGTTTTATTTATTTCCTTTACAGGCTTATTTTTTTAATTTTTGTCTTTTCTTTGAGAAGAAGTAAATAACATTTTTATGCATCTATAAAATACACGAGTGTTTCCTTAAGCATTTCATTGACTAAAATGGTTCATAATAAGATTTTAATACCAACTGCCTCAACCAAAATAAAATTTCAAAATTTTTTAACATGGACATTTCATATTTGGTCAAAAAATTTAAAATGATTATCTAATATTGAATAGCTTATCCTTTTAAACTGATCATCAGTACATGCCATAACTAATCAGTTATTAAATAGAAAATTTTAAGTTCAGTCTTATCTTATAGTATGAAGAATTCTTTGAACTTTTGAAATTATTCAATTTTAAATATCTAATAATTCTTATAAGATTTTGAACACATTTCATTTTTAATCAAAGCAAGACAGTATAGAAAAGTATAGTATCAATTTCCCACAATTTAGGTGGCCTATACTTAGAATGCCCTTTGATTTCTCACCAATTTCACATCAGGTATGCTAATGTAACATTTTCTCGTAAAATGTGTGCCATTTTATAATTTTTATATCATTGCATAGTGTTTTTGGAGCCACTTTGTTTTTACAAACTCGACCGAAGAAACAAAAACAAGCTAATTTTTGCCACAGGTTATCCTAAAATATATTTTTCTCCATATTTTTCTGTCGACGACTAAACAGGAGTATGAAGTTCTTAAATACACTGTATATATTATTAACAGAATAGCGCATATTCGTTATTTACAGTACAAGAAGCATATTCAAAATTTTTACATAAGTTATTCAATATAATTATTATAAAGCATACTCTGTATGCAATTAATTTAGATGTAATAGCAGTATTATATATTTTATAAGACTTTATCTTTGTTATGAAATGCAATTCTATTCCAACAAGGAATATGATTTATAACTGATGAATCTTCAATTTGAAAAACGTCTTCAGACTATTAGGAAATATTAGTTATTACCTTTACAAAATAATTGAAAGTTTTAAGGAATTAGGAAAAGAAACGTAACTTAATCTAAGAGAAAACTGAAGAAAGAAATAAAAGAGTCAACCAGGAATCGGGAATCGAATTCGGAAAACAGCTTTCAGCGAATTGGTAACAGAACTTGCTGATATCGATTATACGGCTTTAACAATTCTTACAATAGTAAGCGGTGTTCGGTACAAAGATTCACCGAGTATTTATTGATGTCGATTTTTATATATAATTGGAGTAGAAAAATGTTATCTGGATTGCATATAAGAATAGTTTTCTTAAAATTAGTTCAATAAACATTATCGAAAATGTTTTCAAAATAGAAATTTATCAAATTATTTTAAAATATTAAAAGACCTCATAGAGATTTAATTACCAAAATAATAATCCCTATTTCTTTAACTCAATAAGATAATTAGCCTTAGCTAATTTAAACCTAGATTTTACTATGCATATATTATATATTTAATTTTTATACAAGTAATGAAAAATGTGTCTTGAGTATAACGATTTTAATTTAACGTAGCTTATAGGAATGCGATGCACATAAATATAGTGAACTATATGCAATGTGATTTATTTTTGATAGCCTATGTGATATTTTGCATCAAGAAGTTGATTTCTTGATTATCTAATAACATAAATGAGATCTTTTGTTAAAAAATAACATTTAATAGAAACTGAATTGCTTTTAATTTTAGAATGAGTCTGCAGAGTTAATTCGTTTTAAATTACGAATTGAAAGACATCAAAAAGCTCATTTTGACGAAATGCGTTATTGGATTTATTTGTATAACAATTATTGTCAAATTTATTTTCTAAGTATCTTCTTATTTTATTTTCAAAAGTATTGAGAAAAAATTGCTTCGCAAAATTTAGTGAAATATTTAAGTTTCTTTTTATTACATTCCCGTCAAAAAATTTAGTTTTTTTCTCTTTTAATCAAGCTGATTAGTTAAAACGATAAATGAAGGGGTAAATTTAGCCATAACTTTTTCTTATCTTTCTTTCACTTATAAAATGCAATGTTATTAACATTTTACAGACTGAATAAGTAACTAAATAAATATTGCTTAAATATATTTCTTTATTTAATTAATGCGCATTCTACTTATTATGTGGAACTCCAGTGGCTCAGTAGCTTTACGCAATTTCCCATTAAAATCAGCAAAGTGGAGCATCATTTGCCGCGGGCAGTGATTGGGAGGTTGACCACGTCCTCCCTTACTGGGTTGCTGGAGCTCCGAGAGTTGGGAACGTGTCCACAATAATCTGCAACGTCCAGAGAGCTTCCGATGGTATGTCAGGGTTCTAGAAATTAGGGTACATCTCAGGCGTGACCTCTTGACCGTGGTTCAAAATTACGAATTGCTTGGGGATGGGCAAGTATTCCAAACCCGTTAACTTAAAAATATAGTCTGAGGCTCGCATGCACCGCACTATATATATATATATATATATATATATATATATATATACATATATATACATACTTAATATGAATTTATGTATTTTAAAATTAAAATAACAGTAGTCAATAATTTCGATCATAAATATTATATTTAAAACATCTATAAATATCTATACGGCATCTAATCATAAATATAATAACAATGAGAAATGCATTCTAACATTATAAACAAATGATATCAAACCTGGAAATAATTCACACTTTTTAGTTTTACGTACATAGTCGATCGATGGCTGAGTGGTTAACGTTCCTGACTCCTGAGCTGTGGGTCCCGGGTTTGAATCCCGGTTCGGGTATGGATGTTACTTTCCTTCTCTGTTCTCTCTGTGTTTCTCTGTCCTTTCTTCTGTGATGATGAATGAATATGGCCCACCCTATAAACAGCTCTGTGGTGGTTTGGCGTGGGCAACGCTACTCGCCTCCGTGACTTGGTTTACTGGTGACCGCTGGGTAACGACAAAAGAGTAGCAGTTTCTGGCCTTGTTGAGGCATAGGGTTCGCCACCCAACTGCCAGCCATTGGAAAAAAAGTTTTGCGTACGTTATTCTTATACTGGCCAATCAAAAATTTCCAGAGATCCTATAAATTATAGCATATTATAAGAAACAGATTTATCTAATTTCATCTAAGAAAATTGATGTCCTTACCTATCAACAAAAGGAAAATAGTTATATTAAATTAAAAATTCTAATACATAAAAAATTGAGGATTTTATTTATATTCTCACAAATGATTATTACATATCATTCAAATAATTGAATTCAGTTAGAATTTGTTAAATAATTTGATTTGATTAATTAGATTCTGGCCATTTAGAATCTTTTTTAAACATTGAAATTAATTTAAAAACTATTTTGCATTCATTTTGATGCCTGAGACAGGTTAGAGCATGGTTGAGAAAAATTGCATCATATAGATGCTCATACATATTTAATTATTAATTGTAATGCACGTAAATTAACCAGTGAGCTATGAGTTTCGAAAAATTAGTGTTCAGTAACGTGCAAACACTAGAAGAATGAAAGAGGGTATAGTGCACTGAATAACAGTCTGAATATTCTTTCAACCATAATGTGATAGATATAAATTATTGATATATAACATTTACTTAATAGCGTATATCATAATAGCATATCATTTATATTCAAATGCTGCCCGCCCTGTCTAGTGTTCAGAGTCCCTGACTACGGATAGGGAGGTCCTGGGTTCGAATCCCAGTTCGGGCATGGATGTACTATCTCTCTCTATCTACCCTGTCTTTGTCCTTTCCTTGTATGAATGTGGAGTGAATACCCTATAAACGGGTCCCTATGTCATTTGTAGGCTGAAGAAATCGGACTCCACACCGAACTATGGTTCAGTTGGAAAAGTAGAGCAGCGCACCCCATATTGCCAGCCTAGCTGGCACACGGCAACAACAACAACATTTATATTCAAATAATAAAAAAAATTCTCAGTAAGGAACAAAATATTTCAAACAATAAGGAAAAATATAACGATAAATATTTTATTATGTTTAGGCTTTAAAAATAAAGCCAATTTTAACGCTTAAAGCAGTCAATTTAAATAGAAAAAATTTGATTCGGAACGAAAAAAGATGCAATAAATAAGCCTCACTGACCAATGACTTTTCCTTTAGAAGGGAGACATTTATCCGAAAAAAACTTGCCACAAATCGGATTTGTCGATTTCTTCAAAAGAGAAAGATGTACAAAAAATGAAAAGGGAATGGGAAAAAAATCCCATTTCGGTACAGTTGTTCAAAAACTAAATAATTCACAAAGATATTTTTAGTTTGTAGGACAAGTGGCTCTAGCAATCTTGGAAAAAAGTAAGGTAAAAACAGTTCCTTCAGAATTCCGTTGTACCGATGTTAAATTGCCTATTTATGTGAGAAATTATTTTAACATCACTGTTTTTCTCAAGGTAGTAAGGGGGGCATATTTCTATAGTAAATTAAGCATTTGATTTTTTAAAAATATAAATCCGATTGAAAAAAACATTGAGTCGTTCTAGACATGGTAAAATAAAATGTATTAAATAAACCTGAAACAAAAATTAAATGCAATGCTTACTTATAGAGAAAGGTGGGAAGAGATTTTTTAAAAATAATTTGTGCATTTTATTTGATTTTTATATGTTATAATTTTAAGTTGATCATTTAAAAAAGATGTATAATATTACTAAGTAATAATTTTTAGCATATGTAAATATATGTTTTGATTTTATAGATTTTGTAATATAGAAAGAATTATATTTTAATATCATGTATTATAATTAAAAATTATATTTAATTTTAAGAACATTTTAGAAACTTTTCATTGATTATTTATTAATTTAAACTACACCAACATTAGTTTATGATATGAAAGAAGAAAAAAGTACTATAAATAACAATTAAAACATACTTCGAAATTACATGGCAATACAAAAGCAATATAACTTCAATTCCTTAAAGTTTACTTGAACTGACTAAATTTTATGGTTACAGCAAAAAAACTCAGAAAAATATGCTGTGTTTTAAAAGTAAAACAAGCATAAAACCTTAGAATGTATACATGACTAACATTTATTTAATGTACATATTTTGAATACAATTATGTGTATTTATGTAATTCATGCAGTACCATAGGTCTATCATAACTTAAATAATTTATGTTTATTTAAACCTACCTTACATTATATTTTTCGGATTTATTTCAATTTTAAAAATCTTTTGAATGATTTAATGAATCTTAATATAACAAGAAAATGCAATAGAAAAATTAAATTTTAATATTAGAAAAATTATAAAACGATAAAAATTAACTAAGAATAAACAAAATAGTGATTTTCAAAGCTATCTTTTTCGCTTATCACACAAAACAAAAAGTACAATTTCATATAATTCGTTAGTGTGATGAAATTTTACTAAATTAATATTAAATTGTCAATGAAAACATTGAATTTTTTTTTATCTTTCAGTTGATTTCAGTATTGCATCAGAAATTCTTAGTTCTTATCCTTGAATATTATAAGAAATAATCAAATGAAACTGAGACTTTTCATTGTAATTTAAGATACTGATTTGTAAAAATTAATTCTCCTAAATATATATATTATATACCAGTAATGAAATCACTATTTTGAATTTTATTGCTTCTATAACAAATTAAAGTTTAAATATAGTATGAATTAAATTATTTTGCAATAAAAATGAAACATTATTATTAGATAAATTAAAAATTTCATACATTTTAAAGCACTAATGTTTTTCTAAGGTAAATATTATATTTTTAACTTAAAGTTACACTAAGTCAAGAAAACGTTTCTAGCTTAGTCAAGAGGACCAACTCTTTTCAGAAAGAACCGTAAGGACTTAAACTATGAATGAAGTTAAGGGAAAAAATGAAAATTATATTTTTTCCAAAATAATTTTCATTTACAATTTTTCTTAAAATTTAAGACATTCATTGTTTCATAGACTTGCGTGTTATGTTGTTATTAATCAGATGGAAAATATTAGTTTTTAAAGAAAACACTAAATTGATTTGCATAAAATTTCTAATGAAACTTTTTATGGTGTAATTTATTATTTTTTAAAAATAAATCCTTACTCTAGTTTCATAAATATTTTAACTATCATAATTATTTAGTGATAATAAACAAAAATGACTTTTCGTCTGTTAGTGAGGGTCCATGAATTAAAATAGTAGCTTAAGTAATATTTATTTAATTTTTTTTATAAAACATTCATTGCTTATTTTTTAAAGAAATTATTAATTTTAATATGAATACCCAGAACAAAGTCTTATGTTTCTGCTATTGATTGTCTATTCATGAGATATCCACATATCTTTCAGACAAGAACCCAATTCCTCGTTCAGTTTCAAATAACACTGAAGCATATGAATATTGCTTTAATTACTCTTTTCACAAATGTGAGAATTTACTAATATAAACCTGACGACCATTGGGGAAAATCTAGATATATGATATGGGGAGGAGCATCATTTCATTCCAGCCACAATATTGAGATATATCGTATGATAATAAGTACCGTTACGCAGCCAATTTCCCTCTCGCGAATCGTTAATTAATTCTAGTTTGACTATGACCCAAGAAGATGATAACGTAGATTTCCATCCCACAATAAAGGTGATCCACAGAGTTAAAGACTATTGGGCATTTCTTGAATTATTTAATGTGGTCTACGCTTCGATGTCATATTAAACTCTCGGCCGCTATTGAAGTTCGGGAAAACTTTGAATGAAATATACGAAGGCAATTATTTTTGGAGCGTAAGGATCGGATGTCACTGTTAAGAATCCATGCTCCCGTCTGTTTGGAAGAGGGTTATTGAAAAGGAAATTAAGCCTGGGATCCCAGTTGACAGGGAGAATGAGTAGATTTTGAAGAGTTTGTTAAATCAAATGGATATTTTATTTCAATTCCAGAGTCTGTGTCGCAGTATCGGTTACGTGAGTTTCTATTTAAAATAGAGTTTATTTGTATAAATGAGGTTATTTAAATAAATTGGTTTCTCAGAACCAGGAGGAATATGCGTATGGTGGAAGCAAAATCCATAAATGCCAAGAATTTCAATTTAAAATGTTTTACTATTTTACTTGAATATCATGTCTTAACTATCTTTAATCGATATAGAAAGTAAAGTTAAAATAAAATTCTATAAGTATTCCATCATATTTTATTGGACGATGTAACCGAATGATTCAATTTATAATAATATTTATTTCGTAATGCTTACGAAATTGAACTGCTTGTAATATCAAGGAAATGTATGAAAACTTTTATTTGATAAATGCAAAATAACGAAAATTTCCTAATAAGTCATCTATTTTATAATGTAAATAATATAACTTTTATAGTAAATGATGCAGTTATATATGTGTATATATATATTCTAATCATTTATTGTTATTAACATTATGAAACGTTATTAAGGCATACAGTAATATTTTTAAATGAAAAATCAGAATACTCTTACTTTTTTCCCTCTCTTTTCTCCGAAAAATTCCTGTACATAGTAGAATTTTATTCATTTCAGAGCTTAATTTCTAATATTTTTAAATACAAATCTATTTTTCTAATTTCCAAGTATACATAGGTGTATTACAGATATTGTTTTCGCTAGTGTCAATTAAGTTTTTTTAGTGTATAGCTGATTCGATCAACATTCATAATTTAAATTGGTTTTCAAGCACTTATAAGTATCCTTTTGGGCCGTGGTAGCCTTCGTGGTTAGGGTATCGGCCTTCCATCCGGAAGGGTGGGGTTCTATTCCCAATGCCGCCAAAGACCCACCAAGTACATGCGATATACGTGCTTGTAAAATCTGTGGAATCGAAAGTTCTGTGGTCGGTCGTTGAGCAGTTACCATGTGCGCAATGGTCTGAAGAAATTTACTCCCTCTTCAGATCAATGCCAAAATTGATGGAGTAGTTACTCTGGTGCTGTCATCTATCGGAGGATTTGAAGAGCAAAAGTCGTACTTTCACCTTCATGGTGCTCTGATTAAAATGAAAGACGCTCCCAATTAACTTAAATTCGCATAGCAAAGGCATAGCGAACTTCGCTTGTCCAAGTGTCATTAGTAACAACAACAACACATGATTTATGAACTGAACTTATCAACGGTTGTCCTGAAGAACCGAGGCATAATTATTCACCTTCCAGCTTGGCGGAGCATATCATCGTCACCTTTTTAAAGTTTTCTTCCCGTATTAACCAATATAGAATTTAAACTTACAAAACTATTGCATTTTCAAGGCTCTTCTTTATATTTTTATTCTTCTTGCATGAAGCAAAACTTATAGTACGTAGTATATTGTATTATGAGTATGTGCTCCTACTTGCTATGTACAAATAATTATGTTTATATACCACAATTGTGTAATACCATATCAATATTATTCACAATCACTCAAGCATGAAGGCTAAATAGTTAGCCTAATAATGTGTTTGGTATCAATTTGATTTTAGCTCTTGCCATAGTTGATTATCCTTAACAATAAATTACTTTAGAATGCCTTTTGTGCGTTCTATTTTCATCGTTGAGTTAAAGCATTAAATTTTTCAAACATTGAAAAAACCAAATTATACTTTTCTTCCAACTGTTCAAAACAAGTATCTCTACCTCAAATCTTTTCTCATCACTCATTGAAAATTAAAATCTTTTAAAAAAGACAAATGGAAAATGTAAAAGGAAAATCACCTTTGAATTTCTCCTCTATTATCTAAAAGATTTAATTTAATGCAAATTAAATATGATAAATTCGAAGATATAAATTATAAAATTAATATAAATTTGGATTATATGCAAATAAGACTGAACTTTGAGAAACAAGGACATAAGAAATATAATTTTAAAATTATAAATTTTCATTCATAATTATTAAGTATTTCTATGCTAATGTCATTTCCACAATTAGATTCTTTCAAATTTTACAAAGAGATTCGCATACAAGCAATTGCTGTTCAAGGTGTTTTTGAGTGAAAACTGTGTAACAGAATGTATTTATCTCATAAAATCAATCTTCATCAATGAAATAGTGAACATGAAAGTAAATACACTCCTATATTAAAAATTTTTCTTTGTTTTTAAACTTAGTTAATAAGAATTTTAAGTACAATTATGTTTCAAGCAGAGGGTTTGAGAGCTATCTTTTTCTCAGTAATTCTAATTAAAGGTATACTACACATTAGCACACTAATCTGGAAATTCGTTTTTATTAAAAAGGCAATAATTATTATTGTATAAATCTTCTTAAATAATTTCTGACTATTAGATTTTCTATATTTTAAATCTTTTTTTGCTTTTACCGATTTTAAAAGATATTTATGTGGTTCGACTCAAAATGTCATTATACCGGGATATATTTCATATACTTTAGCAGCTGCATCACAATACCCATCGAACCCATTATTCAGTGCCACTATTCTTCTAGAGCCATAAACTAAAAAGAACAGTAAATATTATTTTTTAGACATGGATACAGATTTTAAAAAATTGCGAAACATTTGTATTTCAAACTAAGCAATAGAATTACACCATAATGTTATTTTATACGAATGCTTTTTTAAAAAAAATATTGAAAATATATTTATGCGATTAAAAGTGCATAAGCACTCGTTAATGCTACATTGAAATGAGATCATTATCATCCTTTAACTGATTGATCAAGATGAACTTTATAAAAATACCTTGCTTACGTAATGAAACATATTCATTTGATCAATTTATTACTTGTCATATTTTTCGCATTGTTTGTAAATTATACTTCCAATATGTGCAGCGCATAGTGTGGCATTTTTTAGATTGAGTATTTGCGACGTTGATCATGTCAGATTTGAATGACAACAGATAAAATATATATAAATGACATTCTTACACACATTTAATAATTGTTTCTTGAATGTTTCTAAAATAAGAGAATAAAGGGATTTAATAGTTGATGAAAATTTTTTAATAAAATTGAACACATCCGAAAAAAGTTAGCAAAAAAGTTGCGTAGAAAAAAGTAAAAGAAAAAAGCTACAAATAAAAAAAATTCCAATTTAGTTTTATTTTTCTAACAGATTGATATTTTAACTATCTTGCTTTTATGAAAGCATTTTAATGATTTCATTTGTTGCCTCAATATATATTTTATTACTTATAATTACTCAATGTTTAAAAAGTGTTGAGATGTGGTTGTTATTTCACTGTCTTCACCAATGTTTTAGATTGTTTAGTGTTTCATATATTTTTATATTGATATATTCACATTATAATAGCTCAGAAAAATCTGTATTTTATAGATCTAAGAATGTAATAATATGGAAATGATGATATTTATGTAAAATTATTGCAAATTATCCTTTTTTGGATTATCAATATCAAATTAATTATTGAATTAGCAAAAATTAATAATACCAAATCAGTGTCAATTGTATATAACCTATCATCAGTACATTTTAAATTCAAAATAGCGATACTTTATGAGAATTAAAAACAGGAATTAAATCTTTTCTGAATATTAGATATGAAATTGTCATTGTTGAATTATTCTGATGACAGTAAACTATTACTTGGTTTCTTGCTCAAAGGTAATTTTTTGTAAACGAGAGTAAACTAGATCGGTTCCTACTGTTTAAATGGAATTTCCAAAGATTATAAATATCCCTGTTCATGGTGGGAACCAAATTCATGAATTGTGGAGCCCAATGCCTGAGCGCTGACCATTTGACAACCAATTTATCAGCATATTATTGGAGTTTTGTATTTTACAGAAGTCCAATTTGAAGACAATATATCAATACTCGTTTGACAAGATTTAAATGCAATATATACATTTAATCGAATGCAAAAATATATCAAACTATGTATGTATGTATATATATATATATATATATATATATATATATATATATATATATATATATATATATATATATATATATATATATATATATATATATATATATATATATATATATATATATATACTAAACTCCATGGCAGCCCATGTGGGCCAAGGCCTACAGTGCCCATAACTGTTTTCATGACCGAGGGCCCTGGGGTGCGAAGCGTATGTCTCAGTTAGGTGGTCAGCCTAACGTAAGACCCCCAGTGTTTAGTTCCCAAGCATGCTTGGTACTCAGTTAATCGACCCACTGAAGGAATGAAAGGCTGAGTCGACCTTGCCCAGCCCGAGGATCGAACCTCGGACCTGTGTCATGAGAGCGTGAAACGCTGCCACTAAACCACCGGGCTTCATATATATATATATATATATATATATATATATATATATATATATATATATATATATATATATATATATATATATATATATATATATATATATATATATATATATATATATATATATATATATATATATATATATTTGTATGTATGCATGTATAACGAAATAAACAATATAACCAGAAGTTAAGAAGTTATTTTTCTATTGAATTTTTACTGAAAATGTACAGCTTCGTTATGCTCGAGATTCAACCTAATTATTTCTTTCAATCTGTTATAATTCATTAATTCTTTTTCCAAAATAAAGTAAAAGATTGTAAGGTTTTTTAATCTATTTTAAGCAACACAATTAGACATTATGTATGCAAAATAATCTTTACTTTTTCATGTAAATATATTTTGTTATTATAAATAATCTCAAGGATTCCGCCTAATTATTATAAGTAATGATAAATTTCTCTAAAAGTATAAACATTACAGTTACTTATTTATCACACTAAATTTTCCTTAAAAACTATGAATTAAAAATATTCTAAAATTGAACTTCATTCAATAGTTGTATACTTTTTATAAAATTTAAAAATCCTTTCCCTGAAAGTAGTTTAAACATTATGTAGGAAATATTACAATTTGATAGTTTAAACTTAAGATGGAATCGTAACTTTGAAGAGTAAAAGGGCTAAAAATGTAGTTTGGTAAAACAATAAACTAATTTAAAAGAAAACACTTGCATATGATAAAAGCAGGTGGCATCAGAAAATATTACAGAATTCGTAGAACAAAAAAGAGTTAGAATATTCAATTTTCAAACCAACATACTATAATTAAAAAGTTTTGTTTCTTGCAAAAATATCTATTCATTAGTTCAGTCTGATCTTAGATATGGAATATTCTTAGTAAATTAGTTCCTGCAAAATAGTAGGATAAAATTAATTTGGTAAATCCAAGCGTATCACAAAACTTATGCTTCAAATATCAACGAAACTCCTCAAGTTTTAACAAAGCACTTCGTATCTTTGGGTGAAAAGTAGTTGGATTCTAATTATTCTAATTATCACGCACATATAAAATATCGGAAGAATACCGCTGCAATTAACATCACAAATGATTTGGAATTTTCTCAGAAGCATATATTCTTTTTCAGAAGGTGTCTGAAAAGAATTATGAAATCTTCAATTTAAGATAGAATTAAGTAGAATTCTTCTAAATGTATAATTTTATATATTTTCTTTTTTCACACCGTTTTAAATGGTACATTTATTTTTTTTGGAGTAGCTTTTTCTGATTTGAATTTTTATAACAATATTTTACAAACGAGTGTATTGATACAATCTGAGTTGGAAATGAAAATATTTTTCGAGGATAAAAAATTAATCGATTAAAAGAAATAAATTAAAAAGAAAATTTATTTTCATAATCACAAACTAAATAAAACAAATTTAAGAAATTTAAAGAATTTTTTTTTGAGTCCATGTTTTACAAATTTGATTTTTATTATTTCAGAAATATTCATTACCAGAAAATTTTTAATGTTGGCGTAAGAAAGGCAAAAATCTTAAGAATCGAAACAGATATTGTAATTATTAATTTAAAATTATATTAGTTAATGAAATTTTTAAAAATTTTGCTCGTCCTTGCCGATTTAAACTTACCATAAAATGGATATTTTGTCATGTTATTTTCATTTTACTTTTTCTACTATTCTGTTGTCAATGGCTTGAATCAATGGAAAACGGCTTCTCAAATCGATGTTTTGCTCTTTATGTAAGAAATTTTTTCGTTAACAAAATTAACTTCGACAATATTATCAGACATTCATTGGTGAATTTCACCTTGGGATCAGTTTTACTGTACGGTCACTCTTGGCGCTTTTTTATGAAGCCAAGTTTGGCGTACATTCGGACCGCCTTATTTTTGTCTGATGCGATTCTCGCGAGATGTTCAGCTTGCCTCGCGAGGCAAGTCTCATGCTATCATCTACGAATTTTCAGATATCGTTTCTAATCTTTCTTCCCAAATAAAATTCTGTTGAGTAAAATAACAAATTTTGCGGTAAACAAAATATTGTCGCCGAGATTTTATTTCAACAGATTGTCTGCTGTGCGTTGCTTTTTTTCTGCTATTATCTTGCAGAATATGTGTGGAGGACAAAAAAACAACAATAAAATGTGTAATAAATTCCTTGCTATCATGGATTCCATTATACGGGTCTACCCGCCAAAAACATCTGACCGGTGCAGGCAGCAGCGGCTTCGATGGCAAAATAGGAGCTGGAGAGAGGTATTTTTATTGTTCATTATTTACATAATTAATAATAAATTAAATGGTCTTTATGAAATGAATTTCTTTTGAATATTTACAGATTTAAATTCATTAATATAAAATTTAATCAAAAAATTTTATGGATAATTTAACATATAAAACTTATTATTTTACCAATGATATTTGAAATCTATAAATTTGCGTTTTTTGTTAATTTTGTAAAATTAGTTGAGAATATTGATTGATACCAGCAATGTATGAAATATTTGTCACTATTTCAGCCATTTTCCCTCCCGCCGTTTTCCCCGATCGGGTTTTCGTGGTACTCGTCATACATATGACGTCATACGGCCTTGGCGACTTTTTGAAAATTTCGCCGAGGGTGACCGTACGGTAAAATTTTACCTCACCTTGTTTGCTGCCTCTCAAAGAATGTGATTTTGAAGGTAGACAGTATACTTGTCGACATGTCGAATTTAGAAAGCCGTCTCAATACGATGTGACGTAGATGAAACGTTATTTGACGTCATGGATATTTTAAATCTACGAGAATCGTAATAAAATGATGCCCTCATAGTCTCAACTGTAACGAAAGAAACAACCACTTTATGCTTAATAGATGAATTCATATTCAAAAATTAAAACTTTTTTCACTTTAAATAAAAACAACAACGTATTAAAAAAATTTCGAAGCATAATATTGATAAAATGAACATCGTTTTCTGTTTAGTTTGCCACTGAGGAACGTAATCGACATTTATGTTTAAATCTCATCCTGGTCTAGAGGTGAAAATTTACTCCCCAGAGTGAAACATTTTAGATTCAATTCTAGACACTGTTGAGCAATGAATTCTGGGATATTACTTTCTGCACGCACTTCTTTTGAGGTTAGTAATAGGGACTTTTCTGTTTCTTCCCTAGTGACACGTAAAAATGATTTATTATCTGTGAAAAGTCTTGTTTGAAAGTAATGATATACTATGGAAGCTTACAAGCATTAGAGTATGTACTAAACGTAGGAAATATATAGACAAAATTAAAATACATAAAATATCAAGTGTATGCCTGTTATGTACGTAATTACTTTATTATAATTAAACACATCTCTATATAATATCGAATTTGTTTAAGTAATTAAGCACAATCATATTATAAGCACTTAAAATATATTTTTAGGATTTTAAAAACTTATTTTGTTAATTGAGTGAGGTATTTATAATTGTTTTTCATTACTTTTATTATCATATTTTCTTACTTAACCTTAGTACATTTGTCTTTTATGCTGTTTTTGGTATACCAATAGTATGTATCTAAAATAAAATTTTGTTACAATATTTGTTTCATATCCAGTAATTTAAATGGTGATTTAAATTACTGAATATTCATATGTAATTTGTTACTAATACACGATAATGTTATATTGATATTTACATTGGTTATTCATATAATTATATAAATAATACAACATTTACCTTTATCAAAATTAAGATTTGAATTAATAAATATCATTACTTGTATAAGATTCCTTTCATGTAATAATTTCAAACATATGCTTAGTGCATAAATCTTTTACAGTAAACTATTTAGGGTACTTAAGACCTATAGTTTTAGTCTTTATAATTTTGAAAGTATTATGGTACTTTCATAAAATGTACCATATTTGAGCCTGAGAGATAGATCTTCGAAGGAACTTTAGTGAAGCAAAACTTTTTACTATGGAAGCTTATTTACAGGCACTGAAAGAGAAATAATGAATGCACAAAGAACTTTAAAAAGCAAAAGTGCCAGAGCCATGAGGATTTTAATGAATTCTGTGACAGATATTCTTAAAAAAGGTTATGAGATATAATTTATCTAGAAAAGTATGAACTGAATTACATAAACTGTTGGAATCATCATTCATAAACCAGTTCTATAGTATTTATTTACAATTTTACTAATAATTTTAATAATTATTTATTTTTATTATTTATTTTTCATTTCAGGTTGACTGAAAATATGATATGGCATCACATCTTTCTAAATTAAAGAATTTGTAAAACAAATTGAATTCTGGACTTATCATGAAAAATGAAAATAAGTTAGCGGATATGCTTTATCAATTTATAAAATGAAAATATACTATTAAATTAAAATCATTCATTTAAATTAAGTTGGTTTCTTCTTAGTAAAGAGATAAGTATCGCTAAGAAATCGATGACACATTTGTGCTCTCTTGAGATAGAGTTCAAAAATCAAGATTTCATCAATTCAGCTGAGCAAGAAGCTCTTACTGTAAATACAATGAACATTAAGTAGAATTTCAAGAAAAAAGTGTTGTAAGCTGTTATTATTCTCACCTTAAAGGACATTGGATCAAGTCGTGTTTATAGCGGATGGAAGAAAACCAAAACCTACATCTGAATCAAGAAAACTTGCAAGTAAGGACACTTCTTGCACAGGGGTCTGTTATTAGCTGACGGAGAATTTTTCTCATCGCTTAATTTAATTGAAAAGTATATTGATAATGAAGCAATAAGTCACATTTCAATGAACAATAAAAATTTTGTTAAATATGAAAAACTGAAATCTCCACATGACATTACTATTGATAGTAAAAAATCTTCTCAACTCTTAGAAAAAGAAGATATAAATTGTAACAGAAATGAATGATCAAAAGTAGTTCAAGCAATGAATGGACGTTCTATATATTAGTAAAAATTTATTTTCTTTATTGCTTTGATAGTATTGGCTACTCATGTTACTAACCCAAACAGTTATTTTGAATCAACAGCAGCAGAATGTTAGTTGAAGATTGGCAATCTTTCTGTTCTCCGTGGAACATGCAGTCAAGGGAAAGGACTTTATAAAGTAGCAATGAAGTTTCTTGTCTAAAGAAGTCAGTAGATGTAAACATAGCTATGCCAGACAATTGTCTAAGCAACTGTATCATGACCATTGGGGTCACCAAGATGAATGCCACGTGAAGTCACTATTAGATCACGAAATGAGTAAATATTTGTGATAAAATTATGTGAAGCATGTAATTATGGTGAATCACTTAGGTTAAGATTTAGTCTCAGCGAAAAATAAATGTTACACACTAAGAAAACTTATTTCTACAGACATATATGGACCATTTGATAAATCATTCAGAAAATGTCAGTATTTTGTGGTTATCAAAGATCATTTTTCCAAATTTTGCTTTTTCTTTCTTCGACTAAAACTGATGTTACTAAAGATCTTAAAGAGTTTTTTTTATTTATGCCAGAAATTTAGAACATAATGTAAATAAGTTCTAAGTAATAATGGATGTGAGTCTGATAAAAAGAGCAGAAGGCTCTTACTGAAAAATGACGTTTTTCAACGGACGGTTCATAACATCTTATACTTCAGAGCAAAATAGTGGAAGTGAAAGAGAAAACCAAACAATTGTAAGAATGCAAAAGCATTAAAGAAGACAAATACTGAACTTTAACATTGTAGACTGAATTATAGATTACTTCAGAATATATATTCTCGACAGAACTGGAAAATTTTCCATTAAAAATGTAAATTCATATGAACTTTGGACTGTTAAGAAACCAAGAACTAATCCCATGAGCACAGTTTATTTAACTTGCTATTCTCGCATCCATAAACAAGCCATAAACATTATAAAGCCTTAAAATCTTATTTATTTTTTTGTGATTCATATGAAAGCTTTCGTCTTTGGATTCAAGAGACTAATTTTAACATTTGCTCTCAAAAACCAATAATATGAATCTTATAGTGTCGCAGACTTCGATGGATGCAAGTAATAGAAAGACCTACAACGAGTATAAAATTTCATGTTAAAAGAAGATAATTTTGGCAACGGTACTTCTGTTTATACTTATCGTACTTTGATTATTTTTTAATATAATGCTGCGTAAATTGTATTTGTTTCCAGATAAATTTTAGCTTAGTTACCTATGTAATCTGCCTTGTAATTTTCAAGGAGATTAATTTGTAAATTTAATATATATATATATATTTTTTTCGATACCATCTTTTAATAGCTGTGAAGATAATAATTGCCTTTAAATTTTGGAGTTCTGAGAACTAACCACAAAAATAACATTACAAAATATGAACAAAGTATTTTGAACTCTACATATGATGTCATCTTAGGTCATTGTTTTCAATCAATCATTGATTCTTGTTCCACCCTCTTCTGGTGTTTTAATATTTCAGATATTAACCACCTTTTTGGTCTTCATCTCCACTGGCAGTTAATTTCATCTTTTAAAGTCTAAAAGCTTTCCGATTCGATAACTGCCCACTATTAATCAAATAAAAAATATGTTTTTAATATATATATATATATATATATATATATATATATATATATATATATATATATATATATATATATATATATATATATATATATATATATATATACACTATTGCATGAAAAATTAAAACTTATAGTTTAGTATATTTATTCCTGAATTTCATTTAAAATTGTAAAAAAATAATTTGGAGAGCAACTATTTTCAAATTTTGCATTTATGCTCAGGCGACGCAGATAAAATATTATCCAAAACCCAAAGTGAAGGAAAATATATACTTTGTTCGCATTCAACTCCAAATACGATGTCTTCGGCTAAATTCTGCTTTATTCAAAATATCTTTCCAGTTAGAAGCTTCACGAGAGGGAGGGCCTCATTTCTCTTACTTCTTCACGAAGTATATTTTTGTGGTTTTCTTTCTTATTCCACCCTTTTCTTTTCTTTTTTTCTTTATATTTCTTCTTCGACAATTTTTTCTAACTCTTTTTGCAGCAGAATATTTTTTCTTCTGTATCACTATATACTTTTATATCCATCTCAGTATTTTTTATACTTTTCAATGGTAATTTTTTTCTTCTTTATACTGCATTTATGTCTCTTTGCAGGCGCTTCTCGATTTTCGGTTCTTGCGTAATCGTAGACGGTTAGGGTGTGCTAGCGCCACTTACCCCCATACCATTTCCAACGTTTTCTTTATTCTTTATTGTTCCCTTTCTTTTATTCACTTTCATTTCTCCATCTATGTCTTCCTTTTCTTTTTTTCTCTTATTCTACACCCCCAGTTCTTCCCCCACCGTTCTTACTTCATTTCAATCTATCTGACTATTTGATCGGTTTGAAGAAGATGGGGGAAGGTGAAAATCGTCACGAAAACGGAAGAGTTGCCTTTGTCGCAGCAACATAAATTTGTAGATGGAATTTTAGTTTTTGGAATCATTTCATTTTGGGGTGATTTTTCCATTTTTTTCGCTTGTAAATATTTCTAATAGGCAGAAGACGTTATGGATAAAGTTTTATTGTATTTGACAGTATTAGCAAGAGATAGTCATCACTATTACTGTCGAATTAAAATTTATATTCATTTATTCATTTAAGAACTTTTTTAAAATCTAAAAAAAATTAATAAGCAAAGCAGAATTTGCATTAATTAACTAAAAAGAACTATAATTCACTGTCGACTTATGTCGTTGTTGTTACTTATGACACTTGGATAGGCCAAGCTCGCTGTGCCGTTGACTATGAGAATTAAAGTCAGTAGAGTGCGTCTTTCGTTTAACCAGAGCATCATGAAAGTGAAAGTATGACTTTCACTTTCATGATGCTCTGGTTAAACGTAGATGGCTTTGTAGAAAGTATGACTTTGCTCTAATACTCCTCCGATAGATGGCACCACCAGAATATCCATCCTCTCAATTTTGTTTTGGTCGGAAGGGGTAAAAAATTTTCTCCAAACCATTACATCCATGGTAACTGCTTATAAACCAACCACAGGAATTTCAGTTCCACAGATTTAACGAGCACGTACATCGCATGTACTCGGTTGGTCTTTGGCGACATTGGGAATCGAACCTTAGCTTAGTTGTGTCAGTCTTACCACATTATTCAAAATTAATAAGCACTTTATGTCAATGGGACATAGCTCCTTATCCAATTGATAAAGTTTGAAGTTCATTTAGATTATGTATGTATATGTACCAGAACCCGAATCTAAATATCATCACTAGATTTTGCTTTTCTGAGATTCAAATTGTTTTTCAGATATTTTTTTCACCGTGAAACATAAATTAAAGTTATTATTTTAATTATAGTCTATTTGTATAGATAATTGCATTATGTAAAACTTTACACTTCTAGTTGCCTACATTTTTCTGCCCCAAACAAAGCTCTATCATCTCGTAATGTTGAACTACAATCAAACGATGAGATAACCAGCTTATCAACTTTTGATAGAAACTCTAACATTGCGGTTTTTCTGTTGTTAGACTGATCAGTATTAAACCTGCTACTTTCTTGCCACGTTGCCTAATGTACCACAGAAGTTGGCAACTTTCTTTTTTTATTTGCGTTATTTATAATTACTTTTCCAGAAAAAATTTAAGTTGATTTTTGAAATATTGATCCATAGTAATTTTGCGTCTTTTATTGAATATTTTTCCTGGAATAGTCCTTATTTACTATGTCGGTTTAAGTGAGCTAAAATGAAAAATGGAACCCATCCCTGTTGCGCTCAAACATCGACTAATATTAACTGTCAATTAAATACATTTAATTAAGCATTATGTGCTTCTGTAGCTAAATCTTTAGATAATGACTACAAACACTATCTTTAAATCTTATCAGTGCATGATGTAGACTTGACTCTTTAAAATCGATCTCATCAAATTATTCTGGCGATAACTAACATTATATTAATTTGCATCAATCAAGTAAAAGATGTTTTCATTGTGTTTTTGTTTTATAAAAGTGAGAGAGAGAGAGAGAGAGATATGATATATCACTAAATTTAATCAGAATGTAGCGAATAATTTTTAACTGTGTAAATAATGTTTATATATATCTGTGAAATTAAATATATATTATTTCTAAATCAGTTCGCCTTCATAATGATAAAGAAATTGCTTACTAGTTCATTTTATATGCTTAAATTATAACCTAAAATATAAATATTATTCAATTGCTTGTAAACTGTAAAATATTTTTTTTAATCAATGCTTTCCAGTTTTTATTTATTTTATTCACACAAGACTCTTCCCTTCAAAAGTACTGCAGAAAACTCTTTGCGGCTATTGAATATGGGTATCTATATCCGTAAACCCCAAGCATGCCCCTGCCCTTTCGACCCCTTTAGAGCTTTGCATCACGTCTTGGGACTCCTCTCTACCTACCCTCGATGGTACATCTCCTTCGGAATCTTCCACTAATTGTGATCCGGCTTTCGGCTTTAGGTGAGGTGGTTCATCTTGGGAATACAAATTGGATCAAGTCCTGGCGACAAATAAGATGTTCTGGAAGGTATTCGTACGGATGTGTGAAGGTGGAAAAGGAACAAAGTAAAAACAATCCCAAGCGATCTGTTCTTCTGTGGCCATCTCCTGATAGCCACCCAAATTGATTCTGCCTGCTATCCTTGGAGGCACAAGTCGGCGGAATTCCTAACGTTTAGTTAAGTTATCTCTAGATAGATATGGACTCTTCTGGATCTCTTTTATTGCTTCTCCCGAAATAAATCAAACTGTATATTATCTTGATTGAATGAACTTTGGTAATTAATATTGTTATTAAAGTATGTTTTAACTAAAAATATATTTAACTAAAAATATATTATATTATAAAAAATATAAGTATCTCATTATGAGATAATTCATTCAATAGAAATTATCTTCTATTGTGATTAGAAAATAAGTGTATGGTAATTTCATATTATTTATATTAAAGATAATATAAATATTACTTATATGAGAAATATAGTAATGATATTTTTTAATAATAGAAAGATGATAGCAATAAAAAGTCAAAATAACCTGAGATATTGAAATTATTTCGTCAAATATATATTTCTGAAAAGAATATTAGGCACAGATTTTTTAAAATTCCTGCCAATTGAATGTATGATATCTAATTGCTATAAGGAAGTTCATTTCAATTTTACATTTGTGGAACCTCAACTACATAATGCTTTCGAGCTATACTTAAATATTTTAGAGAGTAAATTGTTAGGCTTTGTGTTGTTGTATGTTGTCGTGTGCCAGCTAGGCTGGCATTATAGGTGTGCTGCTCCACTTTTCCAACTGAACCAAATTTAGGTGTAGAGTCAGACTTCCCCAGTACACACATGCTATAGGTACCCGTTTATAAGGTAGGCAAACATTCACAACCTATTCATACAAGGAAAGAACAAAGACAGGATAGATTGCTCTCAATCTCAAGACAGGATAGATTGCTTTCTCTCTAGAAAGTACGTCCATGCCCGAACTGGGATTCGAACCCAAGCATCCTCCCTATCCGCAGTTAGGCACGCCCGACCACTAGACAAATTGTGCGACTAGGCTTTGTGTGGAGAATACATAAACCATCAAGTACATTTATCAATATACGTGCGCGTTAAATCACTGAATCGAAAGTCGTGTGGTTGGTTATTGAGTAGTTACAATAGGTGTAATGGTCTGGAGAAAGTTTTCTTCCCCTTCAAATCAATTTCCAAATTAGGGGAGTGGATCCTCTGGTGGTGCCATCTGTTGTTACCACTGTCTTAGAGCATCAGTGTCTTAGAATTGCTCTAAGACAGTGATGCTCTAAACTATAACTGTCTTAGACCAAAGTCGTACTTTCACCTTCGTGGTGCTCTGGTTAAACGAAAGACGCACTCTACTGACTTAAATTCGCATAGGCAATGGCATACGAATTTACTTGACTTGAATTTATTTGATGACTTGTCTAAATGTCACAAGTAACTACAACAACAGTACATTTATGAGCACTGGGTACCTTAGCTGGTAGTCTTTTTTATCTTTAATCATTCTATATTAACTTGACTGAACCAACAGAAAGACATTGGGTTCAATCCATTTAATGTGAATCAAACCCATGAGCAGAAGTCTTGGGATAGTTCAGAATAAATTATACTATATTTTGGGCTGAAGAACGTCATATTTATCAAGTGGAATATTATGTTCCCTTCCCTAAACGTTTTTCAAAAACTTGCGTTATTTTAAAAAACAGGTTTCAAAGACATGTGTGCGTGCATTCAAGATAGAGTCTTCCACTTTCTGAAGTGTATTTCAATAAATGACTCTCTTTAAATTTATTATGATTTTGTTTTTTTCGGATTTAAAATATGATAATATTCTTCGTATCATTGCTTTTCTAGATAGCTGATATCGAGATGCTATATTTTCATTAATATGCTTTTTTTTGTTAAATTGATTGTTAGATAAGCAGACTTTTAAACTCATCCATTTCCTTTCAAAATAGGTACAGATTTGGTTTTACTCTAATACTAGTATTTTATAAGAATCTCTAGAATTCTAATAATCTATATAAAATTACAGGTAGAATTCATAAAAATAAATACGTAAATATTTCTTTCATTCCAATGGCGGGCACACTTGGATGAGGAACCCGATGCCACAGTAAGGCCAGAAACTGCTACTCATTTATCGTTACCCAGCGGGCATCTGTGAACCAAGTCACGGAGGCGTAACGTTACCCGCGTCATACCACCACAAATCCGTTTAAAGGGCGGGCCACATTTATACAACATCACAGAAGAAAGTACAGAGAAACACGGAGAGAAAAGAGAAGGAAAGGAACATCCATGCCCGAACCGGGATTCGAGCCTGGAACCCACAGCTTAGGAGTCAAGAACGCTAACCACTCAGCCCTCGGTCGGCTAATAAGTAAATATAGACTATTAAATAAAGCTGATACGTCTAAACAGTTATCAAATCCCAAAATTGAATTAAAACATCTAATGAAAATTAATTAAAACAATTAATTTTTTTTATTATATGTTTTAATTCAAACTTTTTTAATACAAATTTTCTGATAATTAGATGCTTAAGTTCTCATAAAACTCTAACATTTTTTTCTGAATGTCCGGTTGCACTCAGGATATACCTATTCAGGCCTACAAGAGGCAAATGTGATGACCTCTGATACAGCGGGGCATCCATTGGGTGTGCCTCTTCCTCCCGAAAGTGAAGGGGTAAAGAAACACTCACACACGGAGAGAAGCATCCAAGCCCGAACTAGAATTCTAACCTGGAACATACTGCGTCGAAGTTAAATACGCTAACCATTCCGCAATTAGTCGACATATTCATCTAATTTCATTGTACTAAAAGACAAACTTAACTACTCCGATGTATGAAAAAATAGATAATGAAAAAGGCAAGGTTTTTTTTATAGGATAAAGTGAAGATGTTTATTGAACTATTTTAGAGTATAGCTATATTAGTTGCTAAGGCATCGTTTACGGTATAATGGATCTACAGTTGTGTGTGTAAAGTGCTCGTTTTTCTTGAACAAACACTTCCTAAGTTAAAGTCTAGATTTTTTATTAATTAGTATAAAAGTATAAATAATTCTAATTACACAACTAAACATTTCAAACAAATATAGTACATTTTTTTCAATAAAGAGATGAAATTGAATCTTTTAGCTCCAGTGGCTCAGTAGCTTCACGCCGCTTCCCGTAAGCTTAGCAAAGTGAAGCATCATTTGCCGCGGGCAGTGGTTGGGAGGGTGACCACGTTTTACTATCCTTCACTATGTTGCTGGAACTCCGTGGATTGGGGACGTGTCCACGTTAATATGTTACGTTAATATGTGACGTCCAAAGTCCTTCCGCTAGTGTGGCGGGGATGTGGAGAGGAGGGTGCCAGCTCAGGTGTGACCTCGTCACCTGACCGTAGTTCAAAATTACGAGTCACATTAAAAAGAGCAAAAGCCGTACTTTCACCTTCGTGGTGCTCTGATCCAAACGAAAGACGCTCTCTATTGACTTAATTCGCACATCCAAAGGCATAGCGAGCTTGGCTTGTCCAGGTGTCATAAGCAACAACAATAATTGAATGTTTTTTAAGTATATTTTATTTATAAATTGCTAATGATTTCCTATTTGATATTTCGTAACTAGACCTTATACTAATATTTCCAAAGTTAAAGACAAGATTTTTTGTTAAATAGTATAAAAAAGTAGGAATAATTCCGAATTCACAACCAAAGAAAGTGCTTTTAATTGATTGGAATCAATTTTTAAACAGCAAAAATTTAGAAATCTGATTTGTTTTTCCGAATCAAACTTTGATATTTTTAGATATTTTTGTGTATGTCCATTCTATTCTAAAATTTTCTGTATAAACTAGAAGCTAAATTAGGCAATGAAGCATCCAGTTTAAAATTAAAATTCCGTTAGAAGGTAAAAATATTGTTCGGTATACAAGCAAACTTATTAAAGAAAAACTATTATTTTTTTCCAACGGCGGGCACTTGAGGGTTGAGCCCTATGCCACAACCAGGCCAGAATCTGCTACTCATTTGTCGTTACCCAGCGGGCACCTGTGAACCAAGTGACGGAGGCAAGTAGCGTTGCCCATGCCATACCACCACAAACCCATTTATAGGGTGGGCCACATTCATCACGGAAGAAAGGATAGAGAAACACAGAGAGAACAGAGAAAGAAAGTAACATCCATGCCCGAACCGGGATTCGAACCCAGGATCCACAACTCAGGAGTCAGAAGAGCTAAGTCCTCAGCCATCGGTCGCCAAAAAAACTATTATAAAATGCAAGAATAATTACCGGAAATCAAACATGCAAATTTTTGTTTCATTGGGTTAAATTAAGTTTTTATTAATTATTAAGAATTATATATGTTATTTATATTTAATCTTTAAATTATTTTCTCTCAGTAAAATGATCAATACAACTAGAGTGTTATTTTTAGGAATTTTCACAAGAAATAGGAATCATTAAGTTTTTTTATTCTGATTTTGGGTATAGGGTGATTAACGCTTCGCCCCGACAAGGCAGAGAACTGCCACTCATTTATCGTTACCAGTTGGGAGCCTATGAACCAAGTCACGGAGGTCATACCCCCACGTCATATTACCATGAACCTGTTTACAGGGCGGCTCAGAAAGGACAAGCAAACATAGAGAGAGAAATAAAAATCCATGCTTCTATCGGGATTCGAACCCAGTCCCAGCATTTATGGAGTTACATTAATGGCATTAAACATTAAAGAGCTAATCTAACCACATCAGCAAGCAGGAATCACTTAATGAATGAGAATTCGGTTTTCACATTGTATACCAAATCACTTGAGATATTTTAATGAGTAACGTTGGCGTTAATCGCATTTACCGTATTGGAGGCGTTTCAGTGCTTAATTTAATGTGTTTATTTTTTAAATTCATTGTAACACTTGAACTTCTTCAATGCTATTTTCCTATAGATCTCAATGCGAGGAAATATTTTGCTTCTCGATTTATATCTTTCGAATGAAATTATTGAAAAATTATACAAATAAAAATGAGCTCCAGTGGCTCAGTAGCTTCACGCCGCTTCCCGTAAGCTTAGCAAAGTGAAACATCGATTTGCCGCGGGCAGTGGTTGGGAGGGTGACCACAGTTGTATTCTCCTTCACTGGGTTACTGGAACTTCGTGGGTTGGGGACGTGTCCACGTTAATCTGTGACGTCCAAAGTCCTTCCGCTGGTGTGGCGTGGATGTGGAGAGGAGGGTGCCAGCTCAGGTGTGACCTCGTCACCTGACCGTAGTTCAAAATTACGAGTCACATTAAAAAGAGCAAAAGTGGTACTTTCACCTTCGTAGTGCTCTGTTCCAAACGAAAGACGCTCTCTATTGACTTAATTCGCACTGCCAACGGCATAGCGAGCCTGGCTTGTCCAAGTGTCATAAGCAACAACAACAACAAATAAAAATCAAATTTGATTTCTTCCAATTTGATTGAAAATATGTTTTTGTAGCATCGTTAACAAACTACATCATTATTTAGAGATCAATAACTTTTTCAGATAATTTTATAATAATCGTGCCTCATAAAGGGAAAAAGTATTTATTTCTGAATAATAATAAAAAGATAAGACAATGAGAGAGAGATCTTTGAAAAATAAAACAGAATTTTACTATTAATTCCAAACCTTTTATCATTTATTAAATGTAAGATAAGAATTTAATTACACTTCACTTATAAATTACTCCTATTAAAATAGTGGCAGTAGAAAAGAAATTCCTATCACAAGCTCCATGGATTCAAATTCTTCTTCATGAATACAATAGATTCGACTTCTTAAGCCACGTAAATACATATGTTTACCTCTAGCTATAAATGTAGGAAGAAAATTAAAGTATTTAAAAATACCGATAAATAAAACATGGAACATAAATTATGTAGATACACATAATATTTAAATATTTAAATTATTAAATAATGAAAAATGGAAATCTGAATTTCTAGTGTCACACTATGGAAAAAACAATTTTCTTTTTAATTTAATTTGTGTTTCCTATATTAAAAGTGAATGGCACTTATGGAAACATTTTAAACTTCACTGATTTTATTGGATTTATTAATTTAGAGAAAGAGGGAAAAAGGTACACTTTATAACATTTGATACGGCACTATAGAAAGGGCGAAACTGGGACACAAATGGATATTTTGTTAACATATCAATGATACATAAAAATGTAAAAAAAAAAAATATTTGGCATCTACAGTTCTCATATATTTCTCATACATAATTTAATTTATAATAATCCGATAGAATTGAATAAAATTATTTTGTATTCCATTGGAAATATTTAAATAAAAAAAATAATTGTTCTCTTTCCTAGAATAGTAATAATACATATTTAATATTATAAATGAAAAGAGCATATATGATATCGTCGTCCACAACGCGTGAGTCTGGTAAATTAATAAATAAAATTTGAGCATTTTTTGAGAGATTTTTCATTGAGAAAAAATTATTAACTATTTTATGCACTTTGTTATCTAAAAAATAAAATTAAATCATTATAAATCTGGCCTTGACAGATTTACATGACGTTAATAACCCTAATTCAATTAAAAATTCTAAGTCAGATTGTAAGCAAAAATTAACTAGGAAAAAGAGTTTAGACATATATAAGCTTTTCTAATTAGGAAACGGAACTACAGAAATTATATCTTACATAAAAAGGGAAGATACCTGAAATATAGTTTTCTATAAAATCCCTAGAGTCATATAAATAAAAGTAATTATACAATTTTAAGATGATGCAATATAATGCTAGTATTGGTTATTACTGAGTTAAATAAACTCTGAATTTGATTTATAACTATTGCCCAATAATAATAATTCTCATTATTCAGTGCTGTACGCTAAATCTCATACAATTAATAAAAAAAGCTGTAAGACCATATTGAAAATCTAAATCGTTTAAAGTAAAATGATATTTGCTTGCCATTACACATCTTCTCTAGTAGGTGCCGGCTTAACATTTGCATATTAGATACTGCAATTCGGCTAGCGTTTCTGACCAACACGTAAGAATCTGCACACTGAAAATCACAGTAACAATTTAAATGAAATTTGCTTATTACTAATATCTTTCTGTAGGTACTCTTATTTCCTACAGACTTAACATTTCCTATTAGATACTAATTCGGCTAGCGTTTGACCAACATGTAAGACCACACTGAAAATCAAGACAGTTTAAAATGAAATTTGCTTATTACTAATATCTTTCTGTGGGTGTCAACTTAAGATTTTCTACCAGAGTACATCTAAAGAAATAAAACCCTCTATTAATATTAAGCATTTTCTTACCTGATGTAATAAAAATTCCTTGAAAACATTCTCCAATGCTAGTAGAAGGTAAGCGAGAATGGGGTATAATTTCAATCTCTATCATTTAAGGGAATAGGCCTCTACAAGTTCCGTAGAAAAGATCCCCCCCCCCTCCTTGCATGATGAATAGGAAGAGTCACCGAGTTGTTAAACAAAATTAACGATGATCCTCGAGGCATTTATATCGGAGCAGCTCGTCACCACTCCACTCCACTCGCCCAGTCATTAAAAGATATGCGATGCCCTCTGTCTGGGGGGAGACCACCTTCTGCAAAGGAATGGTTTCAAAATTTGCTTGAAGTTCCGCAAATTAATGCTGTCATATATATATCGTGGAATCATTTCACTCGGTTTTGGGGGTTGTGCAGAAAAGGGATGCAGAAAATGTGGGTGGGAGGCAGACGACGAAGGAGCTTAAGCGGGGTGATAAATTTACGGGGTTATAATTTGGGTGAGTGGATCTATGATAGACGACTTTGTTGTTGTCTTGGCAAAGTGGATACTTATTAGTTGCTCTGTGTCAGCAGTTGGAAGGGTTGGAATTTAGGGGATGATTTATCTAGGTTTGGATGGGCCAGAGAATTTAGTAAAAAACGGTCTTTGCATTGTGGAAAGGATAAAGTGATAAGGAGCTCAGATATGAGATTTATATTGAAAAACAGTTTGTTTCTAAGATTATTAGTAAAGACACGGAAAATAAGAATATTCATCAACCAACAGATAAATATAATTAGAACATTAATATTTTAAACTGGCCAACATAGTTAAAATATTTTAAATTTCTTTTGGAATCCTATTCCAAATTATCGATATAAGAACCAACAAATTAGCTTGCTGCTTCATTTTATGTGTCACAATCTTTAACACAATGCTCATTTGACTTTGAAATCGGAATGATTTTTGGTTGTTGAACATATAAATAAAAAATACGACGTGTCATATAATATTTATTTGTAACAAGGAAATTTAATATTGGATCGGTAAACAAATTCTTTCGGAATTTTGTTGAAGTATTTATTTTAATTTAGGTGAAGCATACCTTTATTGCAGTGGAAAGTTTTAAATTGCTCTCTAAAGATCAGTTTTAAAAGTTAACAATACTTATAAGGACATATATCTCATATTGCATATGAGCGATTTTTATTTTATCAGTAAAAAAAAAAAAAAAAAAAAACTAATAAATTTAATAGACAGTTACGCAGTTACAGTATTATTGACTAAAATGGATACTTTTTTATTTATTTAGTGAATTAAGTGAATAATATTTTTTCAATGAAAATTACTACAGACGTTAAAAATTCTTAAATATATATTTCTATAATTATGAACATACAATTTTAAAAAAGTTGCAATTTTACAGCTAACGTAATTCAGTTGAAGCCTCTGCATTAAAAAAAGCAGTGAGCTCGTTTGAAATTTATAACCTAAAAATTTAATACTAAGTGTTATAATGAGCTGAAGAATACTGCTTACTTTAGGGAAAATTCATTTGACAGTAAATACTTTCTTATGCTGAAGTCCAAAATGTACAACATATATTTTCTCGAAAAGAAAAACCTTTCTCAAAAAGAACAGAACTTTGAACTAAAATGTATATTTTTAATTTGTTTTCATATTCCGTTTTCATCGTGCAATACTCATTATAGTATCGATTTTATTTTAACACAATTATACGTTGAATACAATGATAAATTTGTGTTCAACGATTTCTAATATTTACTTACCAATAAAGATGGCTAATAAGTAATTGTATAGTAGTCAAATAGAATTTAGAATTTCATTTTAAAGTCTTCAATTCTTACATGATTAATTAATTAGCTACAAGACAAAGAAAACTATAAAAATGGTATGTGAACGATACAAAAAAAAGAAGTATTTGATTATACAAATGATTTATACTAATGATAAAAATAAAAAATGATGTATTTTTCATGTAAATTATTGAAAAAATGAACTTTTGATTTGATGCGAGTAAATACAAACGTATTTCAGTGCATAGATTATATTGTAATTATAATTCAGATACTGCAATGGGTACAATCACATACATTAATAAAATAATTAATGTTTTAAGTAGTAGGATAATATTAAATAATAAATAGAAGTAAAAATACTTAATTTTGTATTTCAAAAGAATTTGATATATTCCGCTTCTTGGTTGCATTTTTTGATGACATTTTTAATTTTTCTTTGTTTCTGTCCAGCTTCCACTAAATTGTTTGTGGTTTTAATAATTTCAATGTACAATGAAACTATCAATTTTAGGACTGATTTCAATTGATTTAATTTTCCTAATTTGATAAGTTGAAATGAAGAGTTAATTATTATTCATATTAATAAAATAAGTTGACATGCAAATAATACACCAAATAAAAATATCGAATACAATGTATTTAACTTTACAATTTTTAAGTCATAAGTTTCATGAAATGAATAGCAGATACATATATATATATATATATATATATATATATATATATATATATATATATATATATATATATATATATATATATATATATATATATATATATATATATATATATATATATATATATATATATATATATATATATATATATATATATATATATATATATATATATATATATATATATATATATATATATATATATATATATATATATATATATATATAAAACATGAAGAAAGTAAAATCAGAAATATAAAATTGGAAAGATACTAAAGTATATGAAGCAAAGCAGGCATAGGGACCATGTCTTCATCAGGAGATGGTCAGCTATGCAAAATGAACTCTTTTTGACATGCTCGAAGGACAAATGAATAGCAGATATATATTTGTCCTTCGAGCATGTCAAAAGAGTGTTCATTTTTGCATAGCTGACCATCTCCCCTGATGAGACATAGTCCTATACTCTTGTCTTTGCTTCATATACTTTAGTATCTTTCAATTTTATATTTCTGATTTTACTTTCTTCATGTTTTATCTTATTTATCTAGGCAAATCTTTCTTTAGCTGCTTTTGCGCTGGCTAGATTTCCTATTATGCATTGTAGTTACAACATTATATTTTTAGCATTGTATTTATTACCTTATATTCATATATGTATTTTCTATATATATATATATATATATATATATATATATATATATATATATATATATATATATATATATATATATATATGCAATTTGCTATTATTTAATTCATAAAAATTTTTTCATTACTGATTATTGATACAGTATTTCTTTTGTCTTTTAGGAACAATTTTTCGATGTGAAAACATGTATTAGCACCCCTGTCGAAATATATCATACAAAAACAAAGTAAACTATATGCCATGTATAAATTTAATATAACTTATAGTTTATCATTCTTCGTAGATGTATATAATTACTTAAAATTTAAAACGAAAGTCGAACATATGGTCCCATGAAAAGAAAGGTTTAATGGACTCTTCTTTAATTTAAATGAAATTGATTGATCTCATAGCCTAGTTTATTAAATGAAAAGCGCATTCGTTATATATATTCTATCAAGTATAATCCTAAAACATAGCATTATAGTTCATTGGAAACAAAATTTAAAGTAATTTATATAATAACAGCCTGGTGAAGTATCGGAAAAAAATTACAGGGTTCTTGAAAACTAGGATTTATGTTGTAATAATGATTATACCTTCAAAGTGATTATACTGTGTGAAAATAAAGGGATTAAAGACGAAAGACTTTTCTACCAGATTCATTCTAAGAAGTGTGAACTTTCAATTAATGTATTAACATGGCAAAACGCTTATGGTCCACTCCCTAATATATTGAAAATTAAAAACGTTTCCTTATCAATCAAAGGTATCAATTCCCCAATTGATGAAGTCATTCTTCTTGAGTTTCTTTTTATTTTAATATACTATTATGAAGGCGAGGCTCGCTTGATGATAATGATGATGGACCTTTCTATAAAACTATCAAGACGGTGAAAATAAAATAGGCAAGAAAAAAAAAAGTTCTGCACGTGTATGTACTTTTTGTACTTGTTGCGTGCTCGTTCAACCAGTTATCGTAATGCGTTTTGTATTGCCATAGCAACGCGATGGATGGCTGACTGGATGGAACACCGGGGTTTTTCCGCCAGCCTCGAATAGAAGACGAGTGATGCTTCCAAAACCTCACCCATCTGTAGGGTTGCCATCTTTGGCCATTTATCTCAGATACAACTTCTTTAGAACTTTTCTAAAATGCGATTTTCCAAGCAAAACCTTACAAATTTGAAACTGATATAAAAATATACATATGAAATCATGTTTTACAGCAGTTACATTAATTAGAAAGACGCTTTTATGGAAAGTTAATGTCAATCCTGCTTGTTTTCCTTTTCAATATCTGCATAAAATGATTTAGGAAAAATATTTAAAAGATCTAAATAAACTAAATGATTTAAATTCTATCAAAAATGTATGTATTTCGATGTAATTGGGAATATTCTACGATTTTGAATTGTAATTTAAACAATATGAAATCCTTTAAATATATTCTGTTTGTCATAATTACATGATAAATTAATGTTATTAACATATTATTGGTTTTCTCGAAAATAATTCTTTAAAATATGTCTAACTACGGATAGGGAGGTCCTGGGTTCGAATCCCGGTTCGGGCATGGAAGTACTTTCTCTCTCTCTATCTATCCTATCTTTGTCCTTTCCTTGTATTAATGAGGTGTGAATGGTTGCCTACCCTATAAACGGGTACCTATAGCATGTGTGTACTGAGGAAGTCGGACTCCACACCAAAATAGGGTTCAGTTGGAAAAGTGAAGCAGCGAACCCCATGTTGCCAGCCTAGCTGACACACGATAGCAACAACATCTCAACAATAATCATTATCTCAAAAGTTCTTTAAGCCACATTTTCAATTTTTCCAAAATGTTACAATTTCAATAAATAAAATAAATACTGAAATAAAAACACAAAATATTTCAGCAATATTTTCTGATTTAAATAACTTGTAATTGTATTTTATTTTTAAATTTTGTAAGAGTTTTACTACTCTTAACTATATAAATAGCATAATATTCGTAAGTATTTTAAAAGGAAACAGTAAAAAACATTTACAGTTGATCTCACCTACCTGTAATATTAATCCAATCTTTTTTTAAAAAATCTACTTTTTTCACCTTTTTTGAACAGCTGCATTTATTTTTATTCCAAGTTGAAATTTTTGTAGTAGCATTTTCTTCCAAATACTCTTTTGGTAATTATGGAAGTTGATATTCTTTATGATTTTCACAATTTAATATTTTTACTGTGAAATTCATTTTTTCCTGTTTTTAATATTTTATTAAAAGTAGTACAATTAAGGTAATTAAGTTTTGATCTAGAATTTTCAAAATGATCACCTAAGTAAGATACTTCAAAAGCATTTAAAAAGATAATAAATATACATTAATTTAAAAATTAATTCACCAAAAAAAAATGTTTGAAGCATTTACCGAGCACATTATCACCACTAAAAGTATACATAAAATATAAAAAATAAAAGTATACATAAAAAAATTAAAAATATTGGAGTATTATAAGTTTTATTAACTTTTTTATGAGAATTATATAATTATTGGCTAACAATGACAACAAAATAGAAACTTTTTCTTTAAATATTAAACGATATGGGCTTAATGTAATTTTAATTTCAAATATTGAAATTACTCAATTACTTTCAATTGAAAAAAAAAATTATAATCCTTTAAACTCGCATATGAAATTTCATGTTACAATTTTTATAAACAAATTTTATACTTTAATGATAATAATCATTATCATTAAAATGAATATGATGATTATGATAATGTTAATAATCATTATCATTAAAGTATAAAGTTTGTTGGAAAAAATATCTTGACTATTACTGTATTTTATGTCCATTATTGATTGCATTTACATTATTGATGGACTTCTTGTGCTCGACAATCATGAAATTAACTAAAAAATAAATGAAAGGAAAATTCTAAACTCTACGTGATGGTTTTCTGACCATTCATTCGGCGACATATCTCCTTTTCAAGTTTCGAACAACCCCGGGTTTCAAAAAAAGTGGCGTGACCTGACATGGTGAGTGTATCACGATCTCCTTGTCTTCATCTGTAACGCATGCGAGCCATTCATTTCTCCCTTATCTCATCCCGCTTTCATCCTTCGAATCCTCTTTGTTCTAAAAATGTTTTTCTTTTATTTGAGCTTTCATCAAGAAAAACCACACACCATCAAAAAATCTTTTTTTTTTTAGAAGTGGTCGATCGGATCTCCCTTTTGTCATCTGCTCTCGGGTTGGTTGGAGTATTTATACAACCCTTATATGAAATTGACAAGTACCTAAATGTGCGTGCGAAACTTGCTTTTGGGAGATTCTTTTTTTTGTGACATTTCTCATTTCTGTAAAAGATGAAATGTCTTTTTATTTTTTCGTGGCATATTTTTACAAATGTTTTCCGTGGTGAGCTTAGTTATTATCAATGAGGATTTGAGAGGTGCTTTTTGTTCTCCCCGAGAAGCTAGTAATGAAAAATGCAATTACTTCTGGTTGAGAGGAACGTTACTTCTGAGAGGAAAATAACCGTTATTAAAGTATAAAAAGAAAGTGGATACCACTTTAATTCCATGTTTTAGTAATGTACTTGTATCGAACCCTCGTCACTTTTATGTTAATAAGTATTGCATTTGAAATCACTGTGATTATATTCAAATTTTCTACCTTGTCTTTTCAAAATTGACTGCTAATTAAAAACCAGATTGTTAAAAATTGCGAGATATCTTATAAGTTGGAATTTGTCATCAAATATTACACACTGATAATAGTACATAATAAATGATTTATTTGTAAAATAAATAACAAATTAAAATTGTGAAAATGTCTAATATTTAGGAATTTAAATGGCATAAGCACTAACGAAATTTACTAAATGATTTTTTTTGGAAATTAAAAAAGTTACAAATCAAATAAAAATATATTAATTAAGTGTATAGGATAAAATACCTCTTATTTAAAATTTTTAAGCATTTAAAAATCCTAATTTATATTGTTTTAATGAGTTTACAAAATAGAGTAATTAACATATGTATATATAATTAAATGATTACAGGAATAATTTTAAATATCATAAATATTATTATTTCAAATAGTTATATAGAATATTAGCAAAATCAAACCAAATAAATTATCGAGAATTTAGAAAAATAGTTTTCCCTAGATTTAATATTATTTAATGTTATTATATATATATATATAATTAATCCTTTTTTAAAAAACATTTTGAAAGATATATTTATTATAACTGACTTGTAATTTTACAATTTCTACCCATCCAGCATCATGTTAATTAATACAGATTTTTTTATACAAAAATTTAAATAAGAAAAAATCTAGGTAATATATTCATTGTTAATATATAATAAAAGTATCCAATAACATAGCTTTTCATTTTCATCTTTTCTTTTTATCAAATGCGTCATTAAATATTTAAATATATCTGGCACTATAATTATGCATGAGATTAATTTCAATTACATCTTCATTTTTTATTAATGAATACGTGTGGAGTTACAATTCATTATTACTGTGAATTTTTAATTTTTCATTTTAATTTCATTTAAACCCATTAAGCAACTTTATGCATTTTTAGAAATATGTAATTAAATGTTACAAAGTGCAGTGTAATATTGCTTATCGTAAGAACAAAATTACTCCTCATCTTAATTTTAGGAAATTTAAAAAGTTATTAAACTGAGTTAAATTACATTTAACTATTTTGAAAAATTGGAAACATTCTCCCATTTGTTAAGTAAATGCATTTTAGAATCCCTTTTCAGATTAATCCCCAGATGAATTGGAATACTCATTTGGAAACAAACAACTTAAGATAAATATTTTAATTTCCACTTTTAGGATTAGTTTATCATGTAGTTAAATTCAACATTTAAGTATATGAAAATAATGCTTTTTGCATATTTATATTATATTTAGTTCCTTAGAATTATGAAAAAGTTTTAAAGAACAAATGTCATTAATATTTAAGATTATAGCCATGTTCTGAAATTATAACAAATTATTCATATAATTACAGTTATTTTCGCATTTATTTTTATACATTTTATTAAAATTTCCTTTAAAACAGAAACTTTTCAAATCAATGACTTTATTGCGTTTTGCTGAATAGTATTAACCTTAAGAATAATTTCTTTGAATTAATTGTTGTTATTAAAAGAATGTTATAATATATATAGAAAAATAGTGTACAAAATAAAACTATAAAAATTATTTCTAACTACACATTTTTCTAAAAATCATTATCATATTTTATTTACCAAAAGATTGCATTTTGTTTCAGATGTATTAGTCCTTCTTTCCTCTTTAAGATTTTAAGTGCATGATGTTTTCTTTTTCTTTTTAATTCTTATCAATATTTTATTATAAATAAAATCCATTAAAACTTCAATTTTATATTCATCGGAATAATTAATTTTAAAGAAAGTATTCGAATTTTAACGATAAGCAAACCAGTGTTCTAGGTAAAAAAATGTGATATCTACAGTTAAAATTTAGGGATACAAATAAATGAAACATTTTAACATCATGAAATGGAAGGGCGCAGATGCCGTATAATCCAGGATTCCAAATTCTGAATTTTTTTGGAGATGAAGAAATATTGCCAAGCTGAGGTATTGTGACGTACACAGTGACGTAAATATAATTTTATGCATAATTTTATAGGTCTCTATATTTATGACATAATAAAAAACTGGTTGGGGATGCAAAAGAGAATTCGCCAAAAAAAAATCCCCATACTCAGAATTTGGCATCCTGTATTATACGGCATCTGAGCTAAATGGAAGAATGGATAAAATGTGTATATGATTCTTAAATTATATTGTAGATATATATTTATCTTTTTTATTTTAAATATAGTTTGGAATTTTACAATAATTTTATATCAATTATTTCATTTGTTTTTAAATATTCCATTGGAGTGTTTAACAGCGATGAATTTTAGAAATTAACTAAATGAATATATTGTTCAAAGAAATATTAATTAAAAAGCATATAATAAATAAAAATGCATAAAATGGACATTTATTGCAAAGCATAATCTAATTACATTATTAAAAAAAAGATTAGAATTTTCTTGTTGTCTTGATTAAAATCAAAATTAATTTATTTCAGTTTTTCAAATCTTTGTATTTCTTCAAATTCATTTTTCGTGATACATTTAAACTCGTGAAATTATTTATGAAATATCTAAAAGTTTGCCATTGTTTTCGTTACACTCAGAGAAAAATATCCTTCATAAATTATATTAAAATACTTCTTATACTTCTTACTTAGCATCACACACACACAAATGTGGAAATTAATTTTTACATATTGAAAATACTATAGCCTCCAAACATAGCTAAAAGAATTAAATAAAACAAAAAATTCCAAACATATTAATTACTTTTCATGATTTTAAAAATTGAATATTCTGAAATTTGTTTTCAGTATTTATTAATTTCTTCGGAAAAAATACATTCTTTTTTATTTGTTTTAGCTTATAATAGTTTAAAAATAGTATATACTAGTTTTTACTGTCAATGTGCTAGATATGTATAATCCCAGATCTTATAAAAACTTGAAAGATTTGATTCGGGATTATTTTTAAAGTTAAGTTGTTATTTGTAACAATATATAAGAACGTGATAGCATTGTATTGTATAAAATCAAAAAGTGAAATGAAGCTAAGAATACATATTGACACGTGCATTTTTTACTTAAATTATTACACAAAATGCTTATATAAAATGAAAATATGTAACTAATTAGTTTATAAAATGATCTCAGGGGATCAGTTTTCTCTATATATAAGGATTTTATATAAACATATCCATCTTCACAAAATGAAGTATTAATTATGTGTCCATAAATTTAAGAGATTTTCTCTGCACCCTTTACGTCCATCTACTGATGCGATTAGCAATGGCATTCGTCAAAGTAGGAATGACACTTTTCTAGTCATTAATAGTCCAAAAATGACGTTAGTTGGTCCGAATGAGGTTTAATGCTGTTATCATGCAGTTAAAAAAGATGTACATGTAAGCCACGAAAGCCATGATGACACAATATTGAAATATGCAGCAATTTGTGTTGGTGTTGCTTGTCTAAATTGCATAAGAATTCTTATCAATCATCGATGATTCTATTCATACAAGATCTTTCCCTGGCTCACCAAAGTTGGAGATTTAGTGTTTACCAGGTATTTATGGTACATTAAAAAACTGGTCATATGCAAAAAGACCAAATTTGTCCGATACTTTGTAATTTCTATATTTCCCATCTTTTGAATGTAGAATATATAACACTTCGTTTAAAATCATTTAAATCTTGACAGTCTCTACCTTTGTAGCATCAATACTGTATTTAAAGCTTTGAGCGAAAACGTACACAAGCCTTGTCTAACGTTGATTACAAGATTGTGATTTTATGCAAAGTAGTATAACCATTTCTAAACTGATTATATTATTTGCAAAATATAAAAGCAATTAACCGTTGAGAAATTCAGAAAATTTGATTTAACAGCCTAAACAGGAAATTTAGAAAATTATTAATTTCTAAGTTGTAGAGCAGCAGCAATTTTGTTGTTAAAAAAAATTTGGAAGGAAAATGTTTAAAACTTGCATTGGCCAATTCCATGACGTTTATAGAGCTCTATAAAGCTTCAATTAACAATTCCATTTTTGAATCAACAAAATAAAAAAAGTTTGTCTTTCAGACTGGCAGCCCAACGTTATTGTATCTTCATCATATGATACAAAACTTTGTTCCAAACAGATATATGCTATCAGGAGCTTATAAGTGATTCCATAGTTCTAAAAAGCTGCAAAGTTTCTAAATGACAACGGAAATGTGCTTAATTGTTGAACTAGCTCATAGTTGGAAAAATGAAAGTTGCTTGAACAAATTTTACCAATTCAACCCACTGTTGATTCGTGAGAAGTTCGGTTTGGTTTGTTTGTTGCTCAACGGTCATTTTCTGCACACGAGGGCTAATTAGACCGGGATCTACGGTTTAAAGTGGATTCCGAACCAGTACAAACATCCATGCCATAGGTGGGGTTCGAACCCACGAACTGTTGAACCAAAGGCAAGAGCGCTAACCATTCGGCTGCCAGCTCGGCGAATTGTGAGAAGAGTCAATACACGAGTAAATAATAGTCATACGCAAATAGGTATAACGAAATAAGTAAACCTTCTTAGTAAGCAGAAAAAAACAACTCTCTTGGTGTTAATCCTATATTATATTTAGAGTGAATTCTTATCCGCAATCATTAGAATGTTTCCAATGCACATTCGTTCATTTTGCAGTGTCATTAGGTATTAAATCTTTGCTTCTTTAGAGTTTTGTAATTAATTTTATTTTTCACACTCAATTTTTTTTAAAAATAGTACTGCTTATTTCAAAGTTTTATAGCTAGGAGCACATTAATTTACAGCGTCTTATACCTTCCTCTTCAATTACAGTCACATTTCTACGTTCAACGTATTTCTTATGACCATAACTGTTGGCTTTCCAAAGTGAAAAGGATTAGACACTACTTTACTGGAGATCTTGTATATAATCTATAACATATTCGCTTTAATTTCCAATCTGAAGCACAAATACATAATAATAAAAATAAATACTTCAGTATAATTAATAATTACTATTTTTTATTCTTCACATTTAGTACCCTTTTCACTTAGCATCATTTATTATTATCAACATCACTCAAATCATTTAACATTATTATCACATATGTTCATTTATTATATCTTCTATTATTATAATCCGCGAATTTTTTAGTTTTTATTATGTGCGAATACTTCGCAAAATGCAATATGATATCAAACACGAATAAATTAATAATATCAGAATAAAAACGCATTTCAGAAATAAAGCTATGCACTTCAGCATGGGTGAGACTAAAAAAAAAAATGTTTTGTTCATAGCTCATTATTAAAGGGCTGAAAAATAAATCCTTTTTACTCTCTTACGCAATCTATATTTTTAATCACTGTAGGAAAAGTAAAAGTTTTGCATATCACCATAGCAACAACTCTTTGTTGAGCGCTGGTCAAATGTGTAATAGAAATCAAGCACTTTTTTTCTATCACTTTCGAATCTAATTTTATTTATTAGGAAATCGTAAAGGAAATTACTTAATTGGATAGCTTCCAGAGTTCCAAACGTAAAAATCTTACATTTGTCTCGCTGTCTGAGAACCACTGCGAGGGCGGGGAGTGAGATTCCAAAAAAAAAAAGTAAAGAGAGAAAGTCGTGTTAGAAAATTTCCTTTCTCTCTCTCGCCTATATAATTACTTCATTATTATTTCGCACTTAAAGGAAAATGAAATCATTGCAAGAGAGTGGAAGATAAAATTTCTGGTTAAACTAATTAAGGAGGGTTCGCGCTTTGTTAATCGTCTCTAATTCTTATACATTGCGACAAGGTGAGGCTCTTTTTTTTCCACCCACTCCTCTCTTACTCTCGCTTATTACAGGTGATTTGTAAGGAATGGCACAGGGGGCATTGTTTAAGGGTGGGAGGAATACTCGTGAATTACCAGATACTCTCAGCGGTGTAATTGAATGAGAATAAATGACGCGAAATTCCTATGCCTAAACCGAATGACTAGGTGGAAATATTAAGCTTGATGAATACAAGGAGTAATAATAATCAGAATCAATTGTGTTGTTTCATTTTGTTGGAAGCCTCGAGGGTGGAAAAAATTGAACTCTTCACGTTTGAAAGTTATTGCTTGAATGGAAATTATTTGGTTATGAATCACTTACAGCTAATGAGTTGATGAAATATGTTTTACAGAATTAAAGAATTATGTGTCATTTCTCTGTATGTGTCTTAATTTTCCGCTAATCTATTAGAATTATTAGATTAAAAATATGACAATTTAACAATTAAATGAATTAAGATTTCATAAAATAGTTCTTTATTTGGTTATAGTTAGATTAAAATACATTCAAATAAAAAATGTTTATGTATGCCTTTGTGCTTCACAGTGTAAAAAAATAATGCGAATATAAAATGTTAACCTATATCATTTTCTTAAGAATTGAATCCTTTAAAAAATATTTAAGTAAAATAATAATGCATAATTATAAAATAATTGTTATAATACGGTGTATATAAATAAACAGTAAAATGCTGAAGTAAACAATATACAGTAGGATTCCAGTTATACTAAATACGTCTATCCGAATTTCTGATTATGCGAATCATTTTCAGAATTTCAGAAAAATAAATTAGACTGAAAAAGAAACGAAAAAAAAATGATAAAGAAAAGGTAAGGTAAGAGAAGAAAGAAGATAAGAATGACGTGTCACTTGAGGAATTCAGAAACATTTTCTTTAAAATTCCTGGATGTTCAGCAGTTTGTGATGAAGATATAGGATAATGGATTATGAGTCAGACCTTAGATTCCGAATTGCAAATGATGGTCAACTTATTGAAAGTGTCGAGGAAGAACATGATTTTAAAGTCCAAGTTGAAGACTTGAAGCAGACTTGTGCCATCAGCTAGTGACACATTTTCCAGCTTTGAAACTGCTCTGAAGTGGATAGAGCGTCAGCCCGATTGTGATGCAAATACTCAATGTCAAGCGAATGACCAATTGTCTGCCCGGAAACGGATGAAGGCAGTGAAACAACTTGTTTTCTGAACAAGATGTACAGTACGCAATGACCTACATTTGCACCACTGCACATGTATACTACATTAATATACAGCACTTGTAGGTGCCTTAACATGTAAAAGTGTTGCATTTTCATTAAATTCTTTTTCTTTAAAAATATATATAGTTTTTTCCTCCTATTTTCAGCATAAAATTATTAATTAAAATGAACCCTTTTTTCGAAGGTATCCAATTAAGCGAATTTGATTATCCGAATAAGGTATGGTCACAATCTATTCAGATGAATGGAGTTCTACGGTCGTTAAATTTTTTCCAAGATAAAATTTTATCATTTATTTCCTGATTCAAATTAAATTAGAATTTTATTTACATTTTCATATTGATTATTAAATGTTTTGTATGAAATAGAGAGAGAGAGAGATCTGAAAGATGAGTGTTATCTTTTTATAATGACATTCAATAAAATTAATTTTAGTGATTTTTTAATATCAAAAAATCATTTGTCTTGTGTTATAAATCAAATTACCATTGATAGTGAGGAAGTTGATGTAATTCAATAATATTCTTTAGATCATAAGGAATATCAAAACAATACTAATATGTTGGTAAATATTATTTTTATGTTTTATAATCTAAATTACGTGTTATATAAAAGAATCTGAATTAAAAGAGCATTATAAAAATTTGTGTCAAGTTTTTTATCTATTTAAAAATTAGTATAAAATTACTATATTTGATACTGTGTTTAGTTTAAGTTAAATAAAAAATGAAAAAGTAGTGCTGTATGTATATGCAATGTATATTGATTTGTTATTAGTTTATAAAAAAAACTTCTTAGATTATAGAATACATTATATATTAAATTCCATCATGAAATAAGAATTCTTATTCAATTCACTTGTAGAAGTTGAAAGTAAATACTACAAATGCAAGTAAATTTCTTCTCTTGTTTATGTAAATAACTTTCACATAACCAACAATTTACACTTTACATTTTAAAGTTATGTATAAGTGCTTCATAATGTAAATAGTATAAAAGAAACACTTCATGATGATAGAAATCCCAAAAAATATTTATTTAGTAAATTATACAAGATTCTTTGTACCTCAGAATATGGAACCTCTTATATGTTTGCTCAGAATGTTCTCTTTTTTATTTAAAATTGGTTTCATTTGAAAATCTAAATTTACGAATGCAGTGAGCATACAAAATGAAGCAATATACATACATATATATACATAATATATATAAATACCATTTCAATATCAATAATGAACAAATAATTGTGTTTTCTACAAACAGTTACAAATAATAAGTTTTTATTTAAATATACATACGTCTTGTATATATTTAGATAAATATAGGAAATCCAAACATAATAAAAATGTGAAGTGTGAAATGAAATATTGTCATATCAGATTCAGATTCAAATAATTTAAATTTCTAATAAGATTGTTGATTGCTAAAAATTATTAACTTGGAAATTTGCTTCATTTTAAATGAATGACAGTTAAAAATTAATTTTAAACTAGTACTTAAATACGTAATTTTAAGTTAAATTTTAAGTTATATTTTCATATTTAAGATGCTGCATTGAGAAAAATAGATAAAAAATATTCTATATTTACATAGACTATACTGGTTATATCATTAAAACTCCCTCTAATCTTTTCACATTATTCACTATTTGAGATAAGCTAATATAATTTTTAGATTGTGTTTTTTAAAATATACTCCCTTTTCCAATTTTGTAGACATTTAGAATATATATTACAAATATGATTTTCTACTTTCAGTATGTTTTTATAAAAACAAGTATATTTAAATCAATAAACACAAGCTTTTTTTCTTACTATCATAGCCGATATTTCATATTGAGAAATATATTAGAAAACTTCAAGATGATACTGTGGCAACATTCGAAAATCTTAGTAGCAAACGATTTTTCTGAATGGAGCATATGTTCGGCATATGGCTGTTATGAGAAAACATGGCGCGTGTAATATTTTTCTGTTTATCTTAACGGCTTTTGTTATTTACTGTTGGCGTTATTTCGTCACTCAGAAGGTACTTGACGGTAACCCAATGTTTACTTTAACTCTAGAAAAAGAGATGACGTTGGCGAAAGCATTTCGGGGACTGTTGATAAACACAATATGGAATAGGTCGCTGGAGGGAGATTCGAATGTGTAAACTTAACTGCTTCGTGGATAGGTGTAAGGAAATATTTTTAGCCATAAGGAGTTTCTCTGTTTATCACGCCAAATATTAGTGGTTGAGAAAATTATATCCAATTCCTAAAATATATAACCGAATTTTTCTCGGACTAATTTGAATTGCATTGGAATGTAAGGGGAACTGGAGAAAATATTTTAGAGAGATGCCACGTAAAAATGTAATGCTTAATAAGTTTAGTACTGTGTCACGTTATACAAGAGAAATATTTTAGCATAAAATTGATTTTATATTTAGAGAGTTATAAGGTAAAATAAAACGTTTCAGAAGAGTTTTTGTAAAGTTTCAGTGGTGCTATAAAACAATTTGTTTTCTATAATTTTATATCTAGCTTATCATAGCCTTCAATATAATGCACTGTTTTGCAGCTCAGTAATTGAAGAAATCAAGATAAACATATTATAAAGTTTTCAAAACGATTCTTGTATAAAAAATGATTAAAGACATGTGTGGGAGTAATTAAAAAAATTCCAACTCTGAAAAATACTCTATAGAAATTACCGAAATTATATATTTCCTAATCTTTATTTTATCTGCAGTTTAAATTTATTTAATGATATTTAGAGTGTGTTAGATGTCGTAAAACCTAAAATAAAAGAATTAAAACCTTAATATCTGAGGTGTCTAAAGCCTACAATTTGTTGTTGTTGTCGTGTGCCAGCTAAGGTGACAATATAGGATGCGCTGCTCCACTTTTTCAACTGAACCCTATTTTGGTGTGGAGTCCGACTTCCTCATTACACACACGCCATAGGGACCCGTTTATAGGGTAGGCAACCATTTACAACACATTCATACACAGAAAGGAGAAAGAGAGGATAGATAGAGAGAGAAAGTACATCCATGCCCGAACCGGGATTCGAACCCAGGACCTCCCTATCCGTAGTCAGGTACTCTGACTAATAGACAGGGCGGGTGGCAACCTACAATTTAAATATTAAAATATAACAATTGTTGGGTATATTGCTATGTAATATTGCAAGGGTTTTAAAAGAGATAAAAACAACAGAAATAAGTGTTTTCATTCACATGCTAAAATAAAGATAGACACACCACACAACACTGCTAACACATAATCACTCTTAGCTGTTTTCATACCTCCAGTATAAAATGTAATGTCAATATTATCAAATTATCATATCAAAAATTTCTGTAGTTTATAAATTATAATTATTGCAACAATTATATAATTAATATGCATACTGCTCTAAGCTCTAATTCGTATTCATTTGGCTTAGAACAACGTGGGCATCATACCCACAAATTACGGAATTGAAGGTCAGAGTACTAATCATTCTGTAGTGGCAGAAATTCAATTATTATACCAGCAAACCACAATTTATTTAAATGTTCACTCATTTTTCAGTTCTCATTATCGGAAGGTAGTGAGTTCGAAACCATGGTTTAACCGATTATCCAACGTGTTCCCTAATCGCAGCTGAAGCACGTTGAAACTGGGAATGGTCGGAATGTCCTCTAAAGCCAAATATAGGGGTCTTCTGCGTGGTCTCTGCTTCAAAATTACGACGATTCCTCCAGGCTGATTCTCTCTAACTGGTAGAATTCATCCCAGGGAAGAGCATGCTGGTGCAACAACAACAATCGGGCATATTTCACTCATGTTTTTCACTGACATTGCATTAAGAAGAAAAACAATAATTATAAGAACTACTATTTCACGTTCGCTTAAAAAATTATTCTGAGTTAATCTCTGTATATATATATATATATATATATATATATATATATATACAGAGATTAACTCAGAATAATTTTAAACGGATAGTAGTTATATTATGTTTTTATATATATATATATATATATATATATATATATACAGAGATTAACTCAGAATAATTTTTTAAACGAACGTGAAATAGTAGTTCTTATAATTACTGTTTTTCTTATATGTATAATAAAGTAAACTTGAAAATAAACCTTAATTTTTAATATATATATATATATATATATATATATATATATATATATATATATATATATATATAATATATATATATATATATTGTAATAATATATGAATTTAAAATATATATAAATATATATGTATATATATATACATGTGTGTGTGTGTTTCTGATTAAATAATTGAATAATTAAAATGAAAAATGTTATATATATTAAATAATAGAATAATACACATATAGTTTCATTAAAATGATGATGAATTACGCAAATTTCCTGTTAATTTTAATATTGACTTCATTGAAAAGTATATTACAATTTACTATGATATTACTATTTGTATTTAGCTCATTCCAAGCTTTATTACTTAATTTTTATCATTAATAAATAACGTGTAGCTACTATCAATAATATTTTATTGATAAATTTATAATTTATGAGTTTTGTGCATTCTATTGTTAAAAATAACTTCTCATATACATAAAGAGAATATTTAGCAACAGTTAATGTATTTAAACTGTACATTTTATGGTATAACTTCCTCACGGTCATAAAATGGGAATATAGGATGGAAATTCCGAAAATGAACTTATTAAATGAAAAGACATGTTAAATAATATGAACTGAAAGAAAAATTTCTGGAAAATCTTTGAAGAAAAATGTACTATTTTCACAGTTAATTAATCAAGTTTTTTTTTAATTTCATTTTCATCTTTAATTTTGAATTTTATATCATGAAAATCATTATTAAATTAAAATATGAAAACTAAAGTTATTGATATGGTTAATTATGAACTATATAAAATTTGACTTCAATTTCAAAACCTCCTTTCTTCACAATATTCTACTTTTAAAAACAGTTTGTTTGATGTTCAAATGAATAGTTATTAATCAATTATTTTAATACTACTGGTATATAAACTTTATTTTCATTAATAAAATTTAACTAAATTTTAGAATATACAATCTAATAAAGCACTCATAAGAAACTTTTTGTCTAGACCTTAAACTAAATATAGTTCATGTTTTGAAAACTTCTATTTTATAAGAGAACGCAAAAGATTTTTCCCCGAATAATATGTAAATTTGTAAATTTTTTACTTCAGTACCAGTGATTCTTAAATATCAGCTATTATTCAAAAAATCAATGAGTTATGAAGTAACGCATTTATGGCCTACCAAGGACTAACAAACATGCTTGAAATAAAATGGAAAGTTATTAAAATTTTAAAAAAAGGTATCATGAATGATAATCATCAAACGATACTGGAAAGTTATCATTATTATTACATAAAAAAATCATTCACGAACAAACGTGCTAGGAGGTTTTAAAGTATCAACGCTTTCCTACTCGCCGGCTTCAAAAAAAGTCCTAACTATGCTCAATAGTGTTCCATCATGTATTGTTACATGAATGAAAGAGGATTCTCATTCATACTATTTAGCTAACTCTACGCAAAGGACAATTGTTGATCTTTTAATCCCAGCAACCTAAATGGTTCAATGCAAGTTTCTTGAATAAACTATTATTACAAATTGAATTATTAAATTGATGATTCATTCTGTTGGTCATGATGTCACCTCAGCCCACGTGACTCTGTCCGGAAATCAATGAAGATCATTGAGAAACGAGAAAATACTAAATTATAATTTCTCACCAATTTTTAGAAGCACATTGTACCATGCAATTTTCAAGATGATTTCATTTATAAAGATGTTTCAGAAGAACAACGATTCCCATAATAAAGCGTTTGTTATGAAAACATCGCTTGGAGGTTATGGAAATATTGTTCACCATTGCTTTTGAATACCAACTTGCTGAAAGATTTCTAAACAACATTTATTATTTATTATTAAGTACGTGGCATTAACAATTCTAAATTCATTACTTAAGGCAAGCTAATTTGTTGTGTAATTTAGATCTGTTATCTCCCTGTTTTTCTTTTAAATGAGTAACATATTAGAAAAGGCACGATGTACTACAAGCAGAAAGTCAACACAAGATTAGGGACACAGAGATTTTAACTAGTGTTTCACTGGAGCGCACATGCTCGCGAAACAAAACGATTTATCCAATCTACCAGGAGTGAAATGATTTGCAAGCAGCTTATTCTTGTGGGAGAAATTCCCGCAGGAAATTTATCGCACCATAAAATCAAGCTATCTCATTCGAAATACTTTGGATCTAAACTATTTGAGCTCCAGATTCTGATCGGAGTTTGCACTTCCGTCGCTCTTCTTCTGGGAAAGCTCGGCCGGGTGGGTTCCAGCGGCTGAAGCAAGGCAATCTGGGGAGATTAAAACAAGCTTGATTTGCATAAACTAATCCTATTGATCTATTGCGGTGGTGGTATGGGAACCTCCTTTAGAAATTTGCATTATCCTTTGGGCTTAATTAACGGCTGTACTAGCTTCTCAGATTGAAACCGCAGGTCCCTACCGATATTTACTTTAGCTGGGGGCGAGGAATTCGTTCGCTTCATTTGAATTTAAGTACCAAACGCGCTCTAGCTTTCGTATTGCTTTGTTTTCTTAGCAAAATCTTTGCGAAGGTCATCTGATTTGTTTTACTAATTGCCACCACTGCATTGAGAAATTCTTCAGGATTTTTACAAAGAAGCTTAACTGCGTTTCTCTCAACATTTTTTTAATTTTTAATCTTTTAACTTAAATAAATATTATTCAAAATACCAAATAATTAAGTATATCGCTCCCAGAAAAGATTCGTAAAACAGCATTTAAATTTATTTTATAAACCTTCCAAAAATATTTGATTTTGTGTAACATAATTTCATAATTATTGTTATTTATTTTAAAATGTATTTCAGTTATGTAAAAACATAGTTTTACAATGCGATTCCAAGAATAATAACACATTTTAGGCACAATTTATTCTAAGTAGTACCTTTATTTCCTTCTAGAATTGGATCCTACTCCAGCAGGTTGGCGAAAAGAATCAATAAACTAAGAAAAACATTTATGTTAGTAACTTTTAATTTTGTATACATTTTTTATGTTACAGTAACGTTAGGTACTCATGAAAGCATTACAACAGTTTAGATCTGCTTGATATGCCCTGCAAAGAATCAAAATACATCATATATGTACTGTGTAATATGCTCAATATTTTGTGATATTATTTGATACCGTGTTATGGACTGTTAAGCGAACCATGGCTGTTGTAAGTCATTTAATATTCACTTTGTGAATTCTACTCAAATGCAGCTTTTTATGGATATTGAATCTTATTCACATACAATGGAAGTGAGGAAAACTGGAAGTCTTCTACGCACCCACAATGTCACGTGTGCATGTAAACAACAGAAGTGTAATGTACTAGTGACTGAAATCAACTCCTAGACATCTTGCATTGAAGTGCGTTGTCCTACATTAATTCAGCAGCTCATAATTTACCATGAACAAGTGTTGTAAGATTTATTTCGAAAATCTTTTTTAATGCACTAAAATATCGCAATATTGATAAATATCCGAACTATTCCTTATAATTCGAATTACATCCTTGCAGATATAAAAGTAGAACACTAATTACTATTCGTTACGTCAATCGAATTCTTTAGATTAAAGGAAGTAAAAAATAACACTTAATAATGTAAAAACGCTCATAAAACGATAGTATTTCTGCTTTATCAGATTTTAACTCCGAATTATAAAACTGCTTATTTATGTTTTAATTTCTTTAAATTTTTTTATAAATAATTCTTTAATGAAGTATGTGAAGAACTAATTTAAGAGAAGTAAAATGATTTAATTACTCTCTCTTAGTGCTTGCTTTTAATTTTATAATGGAAAAGAAATTTATTTTTAAAGCAAATATATATATGGGAACATCAATTTGATAACACAATTCAATATGTGATTAAAGTTTTCAATTTGATAGTCCTATTTTTTAAAATCCGTTTTTAAAAATGAAATATTTTCAGCAAAATGTAAATTAAAATTTAATTAAACTATTCTGAATTATAACGAACCTAACCTTAAAGTTAAGTTATTTAAAATATGTATGTAATTAATATTAGGGAGACTTTTTTTTAGTTAACATAAACTTTCAAAAACTTTTTTTTAAAATTCAGAACTTTATATTTTATTATTATTGTTAATATTACTTTTATATAGCATAATACTAATCTGTCAGTATACTGTAAAAAATCAATCAAAATACTTAACTTTTTGCTTAAATTTCCTTATTCATGTAAAATTCTTCGTTATTTTTGCTTGACAATTTCATTTAGAATGATGTTTTTTTTAATTTATTTAATTTATGTTTTTAATTTTCTTTAATAAATAATATTGAAACATTTTGAAGTTGTTAAAATGCTTATAGCAATTTAATAATCTTGAATGTAATTTTATAACAGATGATCCTTAAAGGAATATAATATATGTTCCTTAAAGGAATAAATATGTTTATATTTATAATCTTCATTTTAAAATGTTTATTATTACTTATTCCAGAATCCATATTTTTTTCTAATATTTATAGAAAAATTTAGCTTAACATTATACTTCAGTAACACTAATGTAGGTTCTACAATTAAAAAATATTGTTAGAAAATGTACACATACAAATGATCAAATGTCAAAAGAAATAGGAAGTTACGATTCATATTCTGAAATCCTTCCTTTTATCAAGTATTGAAAAAAATTGAGTGAAATAATTAAGAAAACTGAAAGTGAAAACTAATATTATTTAAACATTTTGAAAATATTTAAGCATGTTTAGATTTATTTTTCTCTAGGAAACTTTGTTATAATTAACCCTAAAAAAATTATTAAACGACTGTTATATTTTAAAAACTAAAAAAGTTCTCCGAATTAATTATATAGTTCACTTTTGTTAAAAACTTTTAATTTTGGAAATTTAGTTTAAATTTCTTAGAATAAATGCCAGGGATTAAATGATTTTGTTTTAATCTGAAAACTTTTTAAGAATTTTCTGTATTTAATTTGTGTTTTCACATAAGCAATAATGACCTGTTTTCTTTAGCTTAATCGTTCTTATAAAATTACTAAATTTTATCAGAATGCGATATGATGAAAATATTTCAAATGGTGTTGCTTTTTCTTTTTCAAATGAACATGTTTGAACTATTTTTTAAAATTTTCACTTCATATCTTAATTACTCTTCATATTAGATAAGAATCATTTGCTCATTTAAAAAATAAGTGTTCAAAGTTAAAAATTTAATACTTTTGAAACGAAAAATTTTCAAACTTAACTTTAACTTACGGAATATACTTCCGGTGGAAAGTTGTGAAAAGTTAAATTTTTTCCAATTAATTTATGAAGGCTGATATTTTCCGCGATGTATCCATGGCAACCGACAACCGTTGTCAAGGGAACACTGTTTTATTTTGCCCGAGGAATATCTGAACTATGTATGGTGCCACAAATAAAAAGTATAATGACATAATAAATATTTTGGGATTATTGTTTTCTGTTATTTTTAAAAAAATGTCTTTGAAAAATGATCTTATACGTCAGTTAAATATTTGCTTAAATTAATATAAATTTATTCAGTAAAAAGTTTTAATGCTGTATTAGGTGTCTTTTAATTTAATTGGAGTTTTAAACCTCATAATTAAACCATCAGTGACTTAAGATTTTCTTTTCTTTTATGTAAATTTAAATGCTTTGATTCTTTATCGTAACCTTTGACTTTATGGAAAACTCGATAATGTTTTTATTTTTTATTTTTAAAAGTAATTAAAACTTTCTGTTTTAATTTAAGAACAAAATTAGAATATATCATTTGAAATTACTGCTAAATTTTTTAATAAAATTTCCTCAAAAACTCATAATGGGAAACTTTTTAATATTACAATATAATTTAGTACATTAATAAATATTTAATACTTTAATAAATAATAATATATTAATAATAAAATATACTAAATACCTTAACAAATAATTGAAGATTTCCCTAAATTAATTAAAGGGTGCTGAATTTTATCCAAAATTATTTTTAACATCAAAAGATTTATCAATAACAGTAATATGATCTTTTTCAACTTTTCATGAAATTTTGTTTCTATTTGTTATTTGTATTTAAGCACGCTATTTCTACGTTTATTATTTAATACGTTATATTCCAAAATGCGTAACTCTTACAATATGATTTAATGAAATTAAAGAAGTAAATAAATATAGATGACAGAGAGAGAGAGAGAGAGATCTGTAGTTATTTAAAAATCTTAAAATTAAGTATCTTAAAATGTTTTCTAAAATTGCTATAGCATAAGTAATTTGTCTTGCAACATTTTAACTTGATTCATATATTTATATGCATTTTATTAGTAATTTAATATCTACAAAGACACATTAATTCTTATGAATGTTTTAAAACTAAATTATTAATGAAGGAATTTATTGAAATAATGAAAATAAATAACCATATTAAAACCAGTTATAAATTCTAATTTGCAAAACAGTGCGAAAAGTTGAAACAAAAATAAAAAAAGTTAAAAAAATGAGGAAAATTGAAAAAAATATTTGATTAAAAATTACAAGAAATTTTTACTGTCATGAATATTTCTTGAAATTTTTTATGGTCTTATTTAAATTTTGAACAAAAGAATAACAAAATTTATTTTTTGATGTTCCTTCTTGATAACATTTTGAAATTATATTAACAATTATATTTTTGTTTATTTTAAATTTTAATGATCAAATCTGCAAACACTTCTTCAGATAAAGTCGAACTAAAAATATTTTTTAAGAAATTGTATGGTTAGAGTTCAGTTAAATTTTACTTTAATAATTTTTTGTCAGATTATATTCGAAAAATTATGGTTGTTTTCTATGATTTATGATTCATACATTATTTTCTTTGATGATTTATCAAAATAAAGTATGTTTAATTATTTTCTGCTGACTTTACAGTATTTCTGTATAACATTTTAAGAGATTTATAAAAGTTTATACATAGATTGAAATGTTGATTGTTATATCTTTATTTATCAATTCCGACTGATGCCCGTACTAAAATTAACCCTTTGGATGCACATTTATTCGAATAATTTTTTGCATTTGGAGCATATTTAATTTTTTGGGGTAGAGTGATTTGTAAGAACAGCATATTTTATGCAATTATTTAGCACCTAGCCTTCGCAGACACAAAGGATTTATTCCAGGCACTTCACGAACCCTTTTTACATTAGATGCATTGTCTTTTTCTTCCCAAATCCATTGATTTAATTTCTCAGGAGAAGATTCACTATCACTGCTTGATAAGTATCTTGTACGTCTTTTGCATCTTGGTTTTATCTCACTATCATCACCGCTATCATTGTTAAGTTCGCTATAGTTTTTATAATCTTCACTTTGAAATCTACTGTAATCACTAAAAAATTCTTCGTCAGATTGACCTAAATCACTTTTTTCATTTGAACTTACGCTATCACTTTCAAAAAATATGTCGCTAATTTGTGACATTATGGGTCGATATAGCACAAGGTACACTTTGAAAATGAAATTATTTTTCCCGTTGCAACTGATACAAATTACTTTGAAATAAACAAGAATGAACATGTTAAATATTGTCAACGTTGTATCAGAACGTCATGTGCGACTTTTGTCAAATTAATGCATGACGTTCTGGTACGTCGAATGCGGTCAAAGGGTTAAGCAATATAAGATTTTTATAGATTTTGGTTATTCTATTATACGTTCAATCAGAAAGCTACATAAATTTAGCTAAAATATTTTGATAAGACAAAATATTTTTCTTGCAATCTAAGCAAAATTGTATAGTATATAGAACAATTAGTATTGGGTTTATTTTGTATATTGAAGGGTTATCTTATTTTTTAGTTTTTTTTAAATGAATAAACTAAAATAATAGAAAATGCATAGTTATACAAAAATGACTTCTTTGAAATTAGGTTGAAATTATTTTTTCTGCAATATTTGGTATTTAATTAAAGATTTAAATTGTTAATAAATTTACATTTAAGTCGGTAAAATTGTTTTTGCAGAAAATGAAATGCTTATACACTCCAACGGTAATCGGTTATTTATAATGTAGTTATTCTCATTCTTATAATACACTGTTAACAACTATGCATGAAATTTGATAGTATTAATTAAAGATTTTTCGGCTCACTTCTTTATAATTATAACGCTCATAAAAAAACAAAGTAATGTTCTTAAAATGTACTTCATATTTTTTTCATTCCAGAACCTGTAGTGAGTTGCATTACTTATTTATTTTATTCAAACTCTTTAATTTTTTTTTTTTTAGTGCTTGTACTAGTTTTTCTTAATCGCAACATTGTTCTTTGATTGTTTTAACGTCTCTCAAAATTGTGCATAAAAACTAATTACATCAGTTTTTATGAGGATGTTTCGGAGTTTTTCATTGTGTCTCATTCCTTTTTTATTCTTCTTTTTTTGAAAGCGTGTAGTTTCTTGGAAAATAAAAGCAGTTGCACATCTAGAAAAAAAAAGAAGAGAAAATGATGGAAAAGTACATACAGTAGAAAAAGGAGGATATGGAACGAGGAGAAAATTTTAATGTTCATTTTGTCTGACGCTTAAGGCGGTGTTTTCTCGAAAAGAAATGGGCTAGTTTTTATTCCTTTTGTTATAACCTGTCACACATGTTTCCCAAGAAGTTTCTGGTTGAAGCTATAATTGTTATCTGAATTCTATTATCTTTCTACTTTTTTACCAAGTCTTCCGCGTTTATAAGAATCACAAACTTAAATGCAAAATTTTGTATCCTGAACAATTTTATTTCTTAAAGCATTAATAACTTTGGAAACATTTTTTATTTTAAAAGGAAAATTTCAACAAGATATCATTACTTAATTTCTTATTTATATTCTTGTTATGATTAACCGTATTAAATTTATTAATAGTTCATAATAATTGGAAATTTTTACAGGTAACCATGAAGAACAAAGGAAAAAATATATAATTTGTTCCTGTATATAATTTGTAACTAATATCTGCAAAATATGTAACTATGTAAATTGTTAAACATTGTATTTTAAAAAGTATTAAAATACGAGACATTTTCATAACTATACACATAAAAACCATATCTAAGTGCATTTAACTTTCTTCACAAACGATTTTTTTCACTTTAAAAATAATTAATCAACAGGAAAATCCAAAGATCAACATAATAATATTCAATATTTGACCAAATCAAAATAAGTTATTTTTAATAAAATTCATTAATTTTTTGATTTGGTTTTTAACTACTTGTGGAATACAATCAATTGTAGTTTTAAATTTTAATTAATTTTAATAAAATTATTTTTAAAAATAAATAAAATTATAAACAACAAACAGATAAACAAATTAAATAAATAATTAAATATTAAAATGTATTAATAATCTTCTTGCACAAAACTTGGCTTCCGACAAAAGAATTTAAAATAACTAGATGATTATTTTTAAATTTTCAATAATGTATTACAGTTCACAACATTATTTTATAATACAGAAGGTTTACTTATTAAAAAACACATTGATGGAAATGGAAGAGGAATTTTGTGATTTATAACAGAGCTTTTTTGTACCTCTGTTTCAAGAATTGGTTAGAATCCCTGCTTTCTCTTATTTAAAGCTACCTTTCTTAAGATGCTAAAAATGGAATTACAAAGGTACTTGAAATTTAAAAGTAAAATGACATTTCCACATAGTAAACGTTTTTTACGAATATTGTAAAATGTATAATAGTAAAAAAAATTAAATTTTTATTTGAATTTTAAAATTAAAATTAAATTATAAAAGTTCGTGGAAAAATATGGCAAGTGTATTTCGTTTCTATTCCAATATCTTAAAACAATTAAATTTTCAAGTGACATTATTTTTCGGATAATCTTCTATAGGAAGAGTACTAAAAATATATGGTTATTCAGGGTATGAAACACTGAACTAAAACAAAAATGTGTGAAGTTAATTTCTTGAGGAATTTCTACTTAATGATGTTTTATATATTTACTGGAAAAACTGAATTGAATTGATTCATTAACAACTAATTATGGCAAAACTAATGCATGAAAATAAAATTTACAATGTTGTTAATTTAAATATTTTTTTAAACTTCCGAAATCCCGTGTTAATAATTATTTAAGAAAATTAACTAATCAGTATGTAATTCTAGGAATCTAGAATGAATAACGGGTTCCGTATAGAAGCTGGTATCCCTTGGTTTGACAAAAAATTGGTCGGTAAATAATGGCGATAAAGTTTAATTTCTAGTAAGCCTGGTATTTTTAGTGTTTTAACTAGGGCCGTGGTAACCTAGTGGTTAGGGTATCGGTCTTCCATCTGGAAGGACGGGGTTCGATTCCCAATGCCGCCAAAGACCCACCGAGTACATACGATATACGTGCTCGTTAAATCTGTGAAATCGAAAGTCCTGTGGTCGGTCGTTGAGCAGTTACCATGGGTGCAATGGTCTGGAGAAATTTACTCCCCCTTCAGATCAATGCCAAAATTAAGGGAGTAGATCCTCTGGTGCTGCCATCTATCGGAGGATTTGAAAGAGCAAAAGTCGTACTTTCACCTTTATGGTGCTCTGATTAAGCGAAAGACGCTCCCAATTGACTTAAATTCGCATTGCCAAGGCATAGCGAGCTTGGATTGTCCAAGTGTCATAAGTAACAACACAACAACAGTATTTTAACTTACGTAATTTTAGTGTTGCATTTTGTTACTCATATTTTAGGGCCAATCTTGAAATAAAAAAATAGCCAAAATATCAATGGTACCCGTTGGTAAACTTTTATAATCAATAATTTATTTCAAATAATTTAAGTAATGATAAATCAGAACGATTATTAATATTATGATAAAACCACACTCATAAGTTAAACATGCCCATAAAACCGATAAAAATGAAACATTTTCCTCATGGATCTTAAGCATTCAAAGATACTCTTCAGATCTTTGACCATCAACCAGCGCAAAGGACCGTAAATATAAATATCGATAAAAGTACCATTTATTGATCATCGATATTTAACTATTGTAATTTTTAACTTATGTACCTCCAGACTAAAAAATGTTTTCCTTGATCAAAAAATCTTAAAATAAAACCATTTTAATACAAAAATAATTAAATATATCTTCTTAGCATATCAACCGGAACTGTAACACTTCTGAATATTATTCACAAAGACCTTGAACTTAATTTCATATTATTTTTAAAAATATTATGTACAAATGAAAAATACAAAAGAGCGCACATTGACTTATATATAGGTTAGTCCAAGTGCATTAAAGCAAAATCTAAGTTATAACTTTTACTAACATTAGAGTTCAGAAAATATAGATTATTTGTTTGAAGTAGTCCTGTATTTTTCTGTGATTAATTTTATTAAAAATGTAAAAACAATATGTATATCGATGTTAACTTCGTTCTAAAAAAAGGCTGTAAATTTTACAATACATATTATACTTGTTTCTTGATTTTGTTTTTTCCATTTTAATTAATGTGAATGCCATATGTATTTATGAACACAAAATATATTCCCAGTATTTTTATTAAGTCTTACTTTTTGTAAATATATGAATGTAATTGTGTTTTTTTGTTCCTTTATATTGTTAAGAATTTAATACATAAAACTTCTGTACTTCTGAAATAGATAAAGATTTCAATATTAACATAGACAGTATTTTTTAATTTATAATTATATGAAAATGTTAAAGCAAAAATACCATACATGTGATGTATAAAGTTTTATTCTCTTATACCATTTATGTTACTTTTTAAGATTAAAATTATATTTCTATGCAAAGAATAAAATAAGATGTATTGTTTTAATATATAACTTTAATATTTATTATCGATATGTACAGTAAGAAATACAAACTAGTAAAGATTTTTAGAGCAATTATCTATCAAGGAAAAATCTATTTATTTTATTTCTCAATTTTTTTAAAGTACATCTAAATTAAAAAGTGTACTTTCGTCTAAAATTGCTGCAGAAAACTTTTTTCTACTTTCTGCAAAGAAAACGAAAAAAAAATTTCCATTGTTAAAGTTTTGGAGGTGGATGTCTCTTTTTTTTTTTCTACCATTTCATCTTACCTACCTCTAAGGATTCTCATGCCCAAAATGGCCAATTAAAGCCAAATATGAACTACCTTCTTGGATCTCTGTAAGATACATTAGCTTTACCTCTGTCCTGTTCTTTTTATCGTTGCGGCAAGTTAGAGCACAATTTGCCTGACAGTCCGCTTTACCTCATTAGCGCTTTTAAGATGTAAGTGCATGACGTCAGATGTCATTAGTTTCCATGACAACGCCTTTATTCAGCAATGACCTCAAGGGGATGAGAGGGACTGCTATATCCAACCGCCCCCTCCTTTTTCCTTCCTGCCTTTCACTTTGTAACAAAGTGCTCCATCTTAGAAACTTGAAATTTTAATCGCATTCCACGCTTTGGATGAAAGTTTATGTTGCATTTAAATTTCATATTGCTCTTTATGTTCTTTTCGTATTTGATACTTTACATTTAAATATGACAAAAGTGAACATTATATTTGCGTAAAGCATGTTGAGATTATATTAAATTGAATGAAATTAATCTAAATATTATGTCTAAGCATTCATTTCTGGAAATATTAACAATTAATCATGAATTAGTTACGTACTTTTTCACTATTTTTGAATATTATTTTCGATAATAATTTTAGCTGCAAAACAGAAATATTTTATTAACGTAACATTCAAAAATTCAAGAATGGCATTAGACGATGTTTATAGTTTGATAAAGAACTTTTTAATAAGTGATATAATAAATAAAGAAAAGTATTGATCTGAGAAGTATCATTTTGTTTAAACTTTTGAGGACAAGCACTGAAATAAAATCTATTTTTCTCATCATTTAAAGCAATTTAATTAACTTAAATCCAAAACAACTTGTTTGAAATGGAATTTTATCAACAAAGAAAAATTTGTTTGTTCAAAAAAATTTAGACGATGGTTTTGATATTAAATAAAGTATATATGACCCTTTTTTTCTAATTGTTTCTGTATTTTAATAATACTTACGATAATCAATATATATATATATATATATATATATATATATATATATATATATATATATATATATATATATATATATATATATATATATATATATATATATATATATATATATATATATATATATATATATATATATATATATATATATAACGGATAATACTATTATCCATAGCAACCACAAAATGAAAGGAAGCAAAATGTGGAAAATAAGAATAAGTGCGGGAAATACTCTGCTGGACAATTGCTAAGGACGGATCACAAATTGCAATGTAGCATAACATTAAGCGAGACATGAGGCCTGGTAGGATAAAATATAGTTGCCACACTGCTCAGACATTAGAATAAAGAATATTTATTGTTCTGGAAAGTACAAAAGCTGTGAAAATGTGAAAGAAAAAACCACATGTAGAGGCATGCGTCCATTGATCATGATGCCGGCTCACACCATGACATTGCATATCGGATATCGGTCCCTTTCCTGGATATTTTCTGGACGATAAGCAGTACCACTCTCGCGCCAGATCAGTTGGCGTCTACAATCCGATGACAGACTGAACCTACTCTCATCTGAGAATAGTACCCATGTCCAGTCCTGTTCAGTCCAATTGCGATGCTCACGACACCATTGCGAACTGGCAGTACGGTACTGTCTGGTCAATGGGACACACACAACAGGTCTGCGGGCGTATAGTCCTCCTCCCCTCATACGTCTGGCAACAGTTTTTCGGGAGATCTGCTTTCATCTGAGGCAGCAAGAAACTGATTTGCCACCTGCTGAGCTGTGGTGCGCCTGTTCCTTTTTGCTGATAGGACAATATATCTGTCTTCTGCAGGCGTCGTACTTCTAACACGACCTCCTCCCGTGCCGCCTTCTACACATTCCAGTAGTTTTAAATGACTTCCACAGCCGTGAAACAACGCTGTGAGCGATGTCGAACTCCCTGGCAACATCTGTTATTTTTGGCCCTTCTTCGATCTTTCCAATAATTCGGCCACGCATAAAACCATCTAAGTGATGTCAGGAAGACATGCCAAAAATTTCAAGTTCGTCTATTAAATCTTTCCTGTAAAACGTTGACTTGAAACAACAACTGTACACACGCGTCAAAACCTTTAAAGCTCTTATGAACGCTATCACGTGATGAACAGATGTGGAAAAAAATTTGCATACGCATACTTCTTACTATATCCCGCACTTATTCTAATTTTCCACATTTTGCTTCCTTTCATTTTGTGGTTGCTATGGATGATAGTGTTATCCGTCCTTAGCAATTGTCCAGCCGTATATATATATATATATATATATATATATATATATATATATATATATATATATATATATATACACGTTGCATTTCCCTTAAACTTTCGACGAAGAGACTCTAAAAATAAATATTATTTTTATCATTTTAAAGCAATTCCATGAATAAAAAACTGGAATAACTTGTTTGAAATGGAACTTTATCTACAAATGAAAACTTTTTTGTACATGAAACTGCATTTAGAAGAGTAACTTTTATGCTAAGTTGAGGGTTAGTAATCTTTACAATATTTTGATAATAACAATAATCAATATTTTATAACTCCTCAGTTATATTCCTTTCATTTGACAAACCTATGGCTTCGAAAAATCTAAACTTCAAAATTTTGGTTACTTATTTTTAAGGTGTTAAATACTGAATTAGTATTAATAAATGGTCAAGGTTTCAGAAGAAAATTCTTATTTTAACTTATTTATTCTTATTATAGTGAATGTTTTTCTCAATGAATTCGTGAAAAAAGATATTTAAATGAATTTTATGGTACAAATAAGAAAATGAAAAATATATTTATATAGTAATATTTATCATAATTTCAATGATACAAAAGAGTGACGATTTGAAAAACAAATTTATTTCATATTTTAAGTTTATGTATATTGGTAAAATAAGCATATTATTTATTTAAATATGGAAAAATCTTTTCTTATTTTGCTTTTTCTTTTATTTTTAATTACAGTGCTGGTGAAAACAGCAATGGTGGCGTCAATGATGGTTTCTTGATAACTCAGACATTATGAGTCCACATTTTTCAGTTTTGATGACACGAAAGCGATACGCAAAACGTACAAATGTAATTGCCTTAGGTAATATTGCTAATTCAAATGCAGTCTCTTTCACCACAATTTACGGCTTACTCTATCACCTAACTTGATTTTTGTAAACATTCTGCAAAATTTATTTGCTTCGAAACTCTTTCGTAATTTTCGATCATTTATATGGCATCATTCACATATCCTACTTGGATACAAGAGAAACAAATTACGGTGAATAAAAAGATATTAATCTTAAAAGAATTTAAAAAGCATTTCTTAAATTAAAGTATAGAGGAAAAAGGGATCTGAATTTTTCGAAGATCAATAATAGACTCATAATGAATGTGACAAATTGATGAGATAAAATTCTAAAAATTAGAAAAGAATAACAAATAATAAAGAATTTCTTCATCAACAATTTATGATTTAAATTTTTTCTCTAATTTAAAGTTGAAATGAAATTTTATCTTATAACTTAAATTCACATCGATTTATTTTCCTTATCGAAAAAAATTAGAAATAGGTGATAACGTTTGTGTGTGTAACATTTGTGTTATTAATAAAATAACTAGGTACATAATGAATAGCATAAATATTTGTATTTATGTTTAAAAGTTAAGTGACATGTGATAAATAAACTGAAAAGAGGTCCTCAAATATGTTTAAATCTTGCTTTGAGAGAAACCTGTTTCCCATTATTAATTTAAAAAATGATGCCCACTATCTACATCGCTTTCTATGCAGAGAAAGATATAACTATAATTAGCGCTAATCATGTTTGAAATTTAAATATATATATATATATATATATATATATATATATATATATATATATATATATATATATATATATATATATATATATGATAGGTATCATATATATATATATATATATATACATACGTATATACTATATATATATTTACATACATACATATATATATATATATACATACATACATATATATATATATATATATATATATATATATATATATATGAAAAAGAGTGACAAAATTTGAAAATCAAATTATTTGAAGGTATCATATCAATTTTATAATCACGTATTACTTAATTTTTATACATCAATACATATATTTATGCAACTTATATATATATATATATATATATATATATATATATATATCACTACAATGAACAAAATTATAGTAAAATGTTGAGAAAAATACGGGAAAATGTAATTTTAGTTCAGTAATTAAATAAAAATCATCAGCAGTTAAATTTGAAAACTGTTATTTTTGATGGAAAAAAAATTTCGGTTTCAAAAGAGGCAGTAAAAATTTTAAGACTCTCTAAATATTTGGAAAAAGAGCAATCTTGTTTAAAAATGCACTAAGCATAAAATGCCCACAGCGTAAAATAAATAAAGAGAAAGATTTCTTGTGGATGCAATTCGAGAAGCAAACTGCACTTAAAAGTATTCCTCGCACTGGTTAAAGCGTCCCTTTGGCTTTCGTATTTTATTTTTCTGGCGGGATTTTATTGTTGTTATTATTAAGGTGGAGGCTTAAGGGAAAGGCCACTGGCGACAATTTGATCTTGAGAATCACTCACGTTTGGAATGAAAACGCAAAATTCGATTTTTGACATCACAAGTTCAAATATAAAGTAAGGGACCAATTGCAAGAATTATTTTGTTATTCGCCGATCTTTTTTAGAATTATAATTTCAATTAAAAATTTCTTAAATCCCTTAATCAATAAAATATTAATTTACATAACAATTCGTGGAATTATGTTTACATTTTTTTACTATAAAATTTTGGAAATAGGCAGGGACTTAAATATTTTTACTGGTTTTGATTTTTTAAACGTAAAGTGGTTGTCTCTTTCGTTACAGTTGAGATCCTGACTACGCCACTTTATTACAATTTTTATTGGTTTAAAATATCCATGACGTCAGATAACGTTTCATCTACGTCACATCGCATTAAAACGACGTCATAAATCCGTCTTGTTGACGCCTTTGCTGCCTGCCTTCAAATCACATTCTTCGAGCGGCAGCAAACAAGGCGAAATTCACCATCGAATATCTGATAATAGTGTCTAAGTTAATTTTGTTAGTAAAACGGTTTCTTATGTGAAGAGCAAAATATCGGTTTGAGAAGCTGTTTTCCATTGATTCAAGCCATTAACGGACAATAGAACAACAGAAAAAGCAAAATGAAAAAGGTAAGACAAAACATCCTATTTGAGATTAGTTAAATCGTCAAAGACGATTTGAATTTTTAGAAAACTCATTAATTAATAGAATTCTGAATGGATAATATCAATATTTGTAAACAAAATCTTTTGAATCTTAAGTCTCTTGCCTTGCTTACACTTTGCTTTACATTAAAAATATCTTTTAATTAATATTACTGAAATAATAAAAGCCGATTTGTAAAGCATTGTCTTAAAAAGTTCCTTGAATTTTTTATATTTTCTTTCTCTTATAAATAAGTTGAAAATATTTCTGATATCAAAATTGTGAAGCTATAACATAAAATAAAGAGACATTTATGTATTTGCAATGCACAAGAATTGCAAAGTAAGTTTATTTTGATGCAATTTCCTAATACATTGTTGAGGATGTTTGTTTTTACACTAAATATCACTTTGAAGAAATATACTTTACATCTAAGTTGGTATATTTTTAAATAAAACATCGTGTCTTAAAAATGAATTGTCTATGAGTTTATTGTCCAAAATGTCAATCAAAATAGTCTTTCATTGAATTTGAATGAGGCAAGTAAAATATTAGTCACGTAAATCTATCTAATTACATTGCATCAACTCGATTTTCTTTTGAAGGTATAAACCTATAAAAATCCATAAGCATTATTGAAGAAACAGATATGTGTATAAAAATGCATTTTAAAAATTATTATGAAAACTGTGATTTTTATGGGTTATAACATGTAAATATCTAAAACCTTCTTGTTAATTTAAAGTCTCGAATCATTATTTCCATCTTAGAAATTTACAGAAATGTTTTGAAGAAACATTCTTTTAAGATTCTATGATAAGAAAATGATGATTTTTTTTATTTTATGAGCCCTAATATTGTCTTCTTTTAATGTATTATATACAAAAATTCATTAAAATAAGGTAAAATGTTTTACATTGTGTTAACTACTTTATTAGCGCCATCTAACGAACGTAACCGTCATCATGAGAAACGTAAGCGTGTTCTACCTATGTACTTAAGATCTCGACTTATTTATCTCTCTTTTTTGTAACATGTTGGCAGTGTCTGACATTGTTTTGGGATGGAAAGAAGACCAAATGTGCAGAACACAATGCAAAATGTAGCAGATGTTTTGCATTTGTAATCTTTTTTGCTTTGTGTTTTTAGGTTAAATAAAATTTTATGTTTACATAAGTCTGTAGTTTCGCTATAACATTTTAACGTAGTACCATTATTATAAATTTATGTGTATCAGTGCATATTTCTCATTGAACACTTAGCAGCTTTAATGAATTATAATTAATCTTTCCTCCTTTACAAATGAATCATAAAATTTCTCCATAATAAATCCCCGATTAAATAACTTTAATTAGTTACTTATAATGCAGAAATTTCATGATTCCTTTATGAAGGAGGAAAATTTAACTATAATTCATAACTAATTAAATAATTTTAATTACCAAAAATTATTTTAATTAAGTAATTGAAATTATTTCATTAGTCACAACTAATGAAATAATTTTAATTAGCTGTGAATTATCAATATATTCCTTGAAACAATCACAATTTTTATTATTTAATCAATCTGGAGTTGTTTTTTTCCCAAAAAGATGATATAGCTTAATGTGTTCGCGGAGCTTCAGTAACTCAGATAAAACTGAATTTAAACCAGAACTATTTTAACACAATACTTCTCTACATTTGAATCCTCAGAACCATCTATTCTTCATGGCATTTTAAGGGTATTGTGAAAATGCGAACTCCAAAGGGTAATTTTTAAACTTTTTGTTTAACGGTAATAATGAATAAATCATAAACTTTTTTTTAATAAATCAAATCAATCAATAAATAAAATTATGTAAACGTGCGCACGCGTACTTTTAATAAAGCATAAAGTGAGAGATTAAATTAAATTTATTTTAAAGTAAATTCAAATACTTAAGAATATTTACTAATATTTTGGAAAAGTGAATAAAGTGTTTCAAATAAGTAAGCATTTGTGTATAAAATATAATTTTTGTGAATGCTGATACTGTTTTTATTTTTTAAAGTGATTATTTAATTCTTATGAAGAGTTTAATTTCTGATATTAATTTAATGCTTAAGTTTATATAATTAATTGCCTTATGCTCCTATTTAAATGTATGTAAATTAAAAAAATTTCCAACATCTTTTTACATGTTTTACTTTTTTTGTACATTTTTCAGATAGCAGTTTAATTAAAGAAAGTAATAATTTTAAACATTTTATACGGTTACATAGAGTCAAAATGACATAACTGTTTTTAAAACTTCTTTTCTATTTAATAAAATTTTTTGTTGAATTAAATGATCATTGAAGCTTAAGGTTAAATATTTTAGTTAAATGTACCTTTTTCTACTTAAAAATTTATGAAAAAATTTGAGAAAAATTTAAATAAAATATTAAATACTGTGCAAATTCTAAAATATTTATATACAATAATCACACTTAAAAATGCAACACAATACTGAAAGTTTCTCTTTTTCCAAAAGGAAAAAAAATCTTGTTAGCAATTACAGACGCAATTCAAGTTTTTTTCTATTTGGTCCCCCAAATGACTCGAGAACATTATGGCTGGAAATGTTGCATTTATTTTCTAGGGTTTAACAAAAGGCGACATCTGTCTTAGTGGAAGAGCTTTAAAGCCGACGCAAAGTTTATCTCTTAAACACCAGCTTTTGTCCACGAAGTCTTATAAGGTATTAACAGATGTTAGTATTATCTTTATCATTCGACAACTCGAGGGAATTAAAAGGAAAAATTAAAATCAGAAAAGAGAATGTCATAATTTTTTAATGTATGATCAAAAACTTGATCAATAATATTTGGTGAAACTTACTGTAAAAGAATTGGATTACTTTAATTCTAATGTTGTTGCACGAAAATTATTTTCATTACAAAATATTTATGTTCGAAAAACACTGTTTATTTTAAAATATATTCTTTGTTTATTAATATTCAAAGTATGTTTTCTTAATTTATTTGAGAGGACTAATGTTCATAACATAAAAAAGTAAGTAACTAAATAAAAATATTTCATTGTATTACAAAATTCAACTTTTTAAAAGTTGATACTTTAGCAAACAGCTAATAATTCTTACAAAATATTGATCATTAATTTGACAGGAATTCAACTAATAATAAAGTAAATTAGTTTCTTAAAGACTCGATCATTTTTAGACTTCATTTATTTAGAGTTTAAAATACTAACTAATGAAATAAATTTTATTAAATTTAGAAATCATTTACATGAAGTTACGTAATTTTAGTTTAAGTATTAAATATCTAAAAACGAGAGATTTATCTCAAATGTCAAATTTCAAAAATTATTAAATAAAATAATAAATTAAGATATAGATTTAAAATCTTGATCATTTTCAAGAAAGAATTTTACAGCAATATTTCCACTTTTTGAAATCAACTTAAAAATGGAAGCACATATTTTTGTATTGTTGTTGCATGTTTATGATTGTTTATAATACTGCATTTTCAAATTAGTTTATAATATATTTTGAAACATTAAAATAAAGTATATATATTGTGTTACATTTTCACATTCCGAAAAAAATCTTACATTATTGTCAGAAGTAATAGTTTTACAGTAACAATTTCACTCCAATTTGTATAGATAATTTCTAATCTAATTTTGAATATAGAGCGCTATTCTATGCTGGAAATAATTTTTGATACTTAATCAAATAATCTTTTTAAAAACTTTCTAGTGGAACATTATATGTCAAACTATGTAATTTTTCCTTGAGGCTTTTTGCCAAAGTTAAAAAGAATAAAACTTTCAGTTGACTTTAGTAATAACTGAGCAACACAGAAAAGGAATCAATATAATGTTTACTAGAAATTGATAATTTATTGAAAATTATTTATAATTTAATTTTAGGCATCTCTGTTTATCATTAAAACAACAATTATGTTATTAATATTTTAATTGAATGAAACTAAAAACTTTTAAATTATTTAAAAAATATGCCAACTGATTGATGATTTTAACCTTTCATAAGTAAAGGATTAATTTTTAGCCAAAAGATTTAACATAGAAATGTATTTCTTAAAAATATTATTTTATAAGCCATATTGAAATATTATAATTTAAATTTTAGTATACCAAATAATAATTTCTAAAATTTGCTTATAGTAATCAAAACTGAGGAGTTTTTTACTGTTGACATAAATGTTTAATTTACGAGTGTTTAAGTATGCATAAAAATGATGCTGGAGAAAGGAATTAACTGCTCAAAATGAAAACCATGTGCATAAAATATAAAGCTGGTCAAATATCTGAATCATTAAAATATTTCTTTATAGATTTTCTCGGTGTCGCTGTGAGAAATATTGATGATTACGAAGAATTATTTCACAATATGAAATACTTTAATGAAACAATTATAATATTAGCGGAAGTTCAAACTATTTGATGAAACTTCAAAGGAAGTGAAGGAATGCAAATAAGGCATTAAAAATTAAACTTAACTTCGTTGAGCAAGTATAACATTAATAACAAATTATTGTCCTTTACACACAAATTGAACATTTGGTCATTGGTCAACGAAAATAATAAACTTGGAGTTGTAAAAGATACTCGTTACCTGCATACTTATTTGCAATACGTTTATACCAAATAGAAAACTGTTTCTGGTTACTACGGTAATTGTATTAATCAAGTGAGGTCGTTAATTAGCTCTCAAGATGATCATGGCGTGGAGAGTTAGCATCTTCCTCTCCACGTCATGCTATAACATCTGACGGATACCAAAATGTCTGAAATTTTCTTAAAATGCATAAGCCTTTTCTCATCATGACCCACATTTGGCTGTGTCAGATGTAAAACCCACTACCTTTTAGTCACGAGACCAATGCCTTTCTCTACTAAGCCACAGTTACCCCGTTCCTTTCTTGCTGTTTTTTGTTACAAATTGCTTTGTTTCACTGTTTTCATATTCAATTTTATTAGATAACGATTATTTTATGATCATATATATATATATATATATATATATATATATATATATATATATATATATATATATATATATATATATATATATATATATATATATATATATATATATATATATATATATATATATATATATATATATATATATATATATATATATATATATATATATATATATATATATATATATATATATATATATATATATCCAAAAAAACTGTCGATCCTCAAATTCTATTTCATTATCTGCCCCTTAAAATGAAAATCCTCGTCTATTTCCTATCACAAATTTGACTCAGTAACAATGAATTAATTCTTTAAATATTTATTGCTTGACTGCTTAAACTAATCAATCACTTTCTAAAGAAATTTTAATAAATTAAAAAATAATTTTGAATGCATATATTCTTATGCTTTTGAATATATAACATACAATTATTTTTAATATCATAATATATATATTTATGTAAAGATATCATAATATTTCAAAATATTCCTTGAAAATCGAAGATCATAGCTTTTTGGAAATAAATTTTTATATTAAAAGTAGTCATTTAGAAAAAAAAATATTATAATTACCCATGCGATCAACTAAATCTATAAACTTTTTCGTTATTTGAAATTTCTTCAATTTACATGTGAAATCACTACAAATCATATTCGTTATTTAACGGGTTTCCTTTTGACAGTCTATTAACATTAGTTTGATTAATATGAATAATTGTGAAATTATTATGTTAATCATTGCACTTAATTTCAACTAATGTGAAACTAAATCACTAAAAAGTAACCTTTTTTCACCTCCGTTATGCTAAACTGTTATTTAATCGTAAAATAAAAAAGACAATCCCAAAACGCTAATGGATTTTAAATTGCCCTCAATTTTTCGAGGAATGTATGTGATTAATATTTTTTTCCATTATTTTATTTTGAAACATTTGGGAGGTAAATACTCTAATTAGATAACATAGCTTTGCTAAAAATAACCCGATAATTGAATAGACTAAATTAGTAGCGAGAGAAATTAACTTTGAAATTAGAGTGCAAATTGCTTATTCGTTTATGCTGCGATGAACATTATTGAAACATTTTATAAACATATTATTCATATCAAATAAAAAGATATTTTATACATTATTATACAAATATATTTCAATGCTATTAAAAAAATCAGATATTTTTTAAAACACATTACCAAAAATGAAATTTTTTTTAATCTTAAAATTTTCAAAACTTACTAGGTATATTATTTTTAATTTGTTTAAGAAACTTTTATCTTAAAAGTTAAAATTGCAGCCAAGACATTGATATTCTTAAAACAAAAGTTTATATGCAAGTATCATATTGAAATTTGGTTATTATATAGCCATCGCTTCCGAGAATTCTCAATAAAATAGGAAATAAAAACTGTCTTTATGTTAAAAAAAATGAAAAATAGATGAAGCATATATATATGAACTCAGATTTTCTGCAATAAAGTAATCTTTTGTCCAATTTATCAAGCAATAAATGGGATCCACTTTTATAAAATATAAAAACGATAACTTATTAAATAAAGCAACATTAATTTTTTAACAAATACACTTGAAAAGTAAAAATAATTCTGAATAATAAATGACTATTGTATCAATTGTAAATATGTTAGAATTCAAAATTTTTAATTTAAATTCTGAATTAAATTAAAATTTTATATTAGATTTGATTTTTGATTTACTTTAAAAAGCAAAATTCTTTCTATTAAAGTGTTTTTAAATTACAAAAATAAGCAATATCTGAGAAACTAATTAGATATATATATGATGCAATAGTTACTCCATGTAGTACAAAATGCGACACGTAAAAACAGGGCAGTCAAAAACAATGCAAAATACCTAATTTTTGGTTTTATAGAAATGTGAAACTAAAGGACAATGATACCAAAACATTTTTTGGATTTGTTTTGTAAATTCAGATTATGCAGCAGTATAGTAGGGCAGAGAAAACATCTCATATTTTTAATATGTCCAAAATATTTAAATCAAGGCGTTTTCAAATCATTCTTTTTTAATGTTGATAAAATTTTGAAGAAACAAAACTGTTCTACATAAACAACGAAAATGACATTTTTTTCTTAATTACACAGTGTAATACGTTCTCAGATAATCATATTTTGCTTAAATGATATCATTTTTAATGATATTTAATTGAAGTTCCTTCTTAGTGATCTGAGCATCATTCATTCCTAATATTATAGTCATTTATGGTAACTTTTGATGGTAATCTTTGGACATATAGGAATAACTGTGAAAGAGAATGATGGAATATATTTGTGGAAAATGAAATGGTTGTCTACTGAAGTTTTCCAAAACACAATGTTCGATGTACAATTTAAATTTGATGAAAATGTTTTTTTCAAAAATGTATGTTTTGCTAGAAATACTCATTGAAATTCTCATATAGAGAACATCTGTATAAAAACAATATAGAAAATGGCTGAAAATTAGTTATAGCGTAAATGCTTTTTTAATTGGAGAATACTAGAAGTGTATCTCAAGAAGATCAGGTAAAGAAATATGCTATCAGACTGACTTTAGAAAAGTGGGGCACCTACGTGTGTCTCATGTAAATATCATTCAGGAAAAATGCGAAACCCAAACATTTTCCAAATATTATCATTGTATAATATTTTAGAGACTATTTACCGAGTAATACAAACGGCAGAAACTCCAACACAGGTTTTTGTACATGTGGGCGGAGATCTTCGATATTTAATGGATGGTGTATCGATGGAAATGTAAGAGTTTACTAGAGAAGAAGACACATCTGGCATAAGTTTTATTGGTTTAAAAGGAGGAAATTTAAATGCTTATGACGGTCTCTTTGCTTTTCATCCTCCTATGTTACATTTCTATAATCATCCTGTTGGCTTGCATCATATGGAGCGCGTCATTGCTCAAAATTTAAGTTCAAAATAAAATACTGATAGTAGCATCCATATATCATCTATATCAAGAAGTACATAACATACTCATTGCTAATTTTTTCAAGATGAGTTTATTCCTCCTGGTTATTGACTTTGCATCGTTGTTGGCTTGACAGGAAGCATTGTTGAAGATACATTATTCACTCGTACTTCATAAAGTTATTTTAAATTCCAAGTATCAGCTGTTGGAATCGCAAGACTGAGACCATTGGTCAGTGCAAAAATGTCCTTAAATAGTAGCTATTCACCTATAATTTATATGCATAATCCTCACAGTTCTACATTACAATTAACAGAAATGTATTTTAGTGGTGGAGACTTACATTTAGAACTCCCACATTGGGAATATCAGACTGACTTTGTTAAAACTACAAAGACAATGGTGTTATATCATTAAGCACGCAAAAATTTGTTTAAGACAAATATGTTGTTGTTGTCGTGTGCCAGCTAGGCTAGCAATATGGGGTGCGCTGCTCCACTTTTCCAACTGAACCACGTTTAGGTGTGGAGTCCGACTTCATCAGTACACACATGCCATAAGTACCCGTTTATAGGGTAGGCAACCATTCACTCCACATTCATACAAGGAAAGGACAAAGACAGGATAGAGAGAGAAAGTGCATCCATGCTCGAACCGGGATTCGAACCCAGGACCTCCCTACCGCAGTCAGACACGCTGACCACTAGACAAGTTGGGCGGCTAGAACAATATAATTTTATATTTTATATATTTTCTTAATTTTTCCTTGAAAATTTAAGACAAGATAAAATTTTTTAGAACAATAAATTATTTATCAGCATTTTTATCTCTTCAGAGGGTCGATAAACTGAGTAACAATCATGCTCGAGAACTAAACACTGGGGGTTTCGCGTTTGGCTGACACCAAACCGGGATATTTGATTCGCAATTCAGGGGCCTCGGTCAGGAAAACAAATTTGGGTATTGTAGGCCTTGTCTCATATTGGGTTGTCCTGTACATGTTTAGTTTCGAATAGAATTCATAGGTAAAAGTTTCGTTAAAAAAGGATTAATTGTCAAATATAATACTGATATAAAATTGAAAATTTGTTCTCTTAGCAGGCGAAAGGAAAATTTTCAATTGAAATACAATTTCAATGATACTGGAGTCAGTAAATTCATATAGTGCAAGTTATCTAGTCAGTAAATTCATATTCTTCCAGATAAATAGACCAAAAAAATAATATCCTAATAGACCAAAAAAATATTAAAATTATTTGCACTACAATTATACATAGTATGATAATCAAAAACTTTATACGCTGTGGACAAGTAATAAATTTTAACTTAACAAGAACTTTCAAGAACTTTTTGTTCGATGATAGCAAAAGAAGTGATGACATCAGTTTCAAATATACATTTCATAAATTCTTAACCCCTTAAGAAAACAACACTTGATATATATATATATATATATATATATATATATATATATATATATATATATATATATATATATATATATATATATATATATATATATATATATATATATATATATATATATATATATATATATATATATATATATATATGGTCGAAATCAGTAAAATACATTTTTAAAATATATCATTAGAGTAATCTGTAACTCAATAATTTAGTGATCTTGAATAATATAATTTTATCTGCAAGTATTCAGTTTAATAAACATATTTCAAATCTGCAATTCTTATTTAAAAAAATCAAGGTTTATAAAATTATTTACAAATGCACTAAAATTTTTTCTTGTGTCAGTGATAGGTTCAGAAAGCATAATAAGCAAACAAGCAAAGCAGAACTCTTACATAAATATAGCTTTCGTGATAAACATACGCAAAAATAAAATTATCATATGAAAGATGAGTATGCATTAATATTTTAAGTGTAATTTGTAAAATTTTATTTTAGAATAGATAAAAAAAATTATGAAAATTATTTACACTAACGGAATAACTTTTTGAGTTTGCATTGTTACTTGAAACTTAAAACTTGACAGTTTATTCAAGAAATTGTAGTTATAATAAATATTTATTATTTATTTTACATTAGTTTGGTGTTATACATAGAAGGTATAATATCTCACTCTATTATAATTATCAAAATACAATCGGACTGTAAGGAAAAACTAAAAAGATTTTGAAAATTCTATTGTTAACTTTTTAATATTCTCAACTTATTTGACGTATTAGAATGTTTCTACAGTAGTGATCTATTTTGGCAATGACTAATGCATCTAGTATTTCTAATTTATAGATTTAAAAAGGCCTTTTTGCTTCTTTTAAACTGAAACAATTAATACAGTATCTCCATTTCTTGACCTATTCATTAACATTGAATCTAAATTATCTTTTCTATATCTTTTATAGACTACAACTTTTTTTCCATGACAATTAGCAAACATTTAATTTACTCATAGAAACAAAACCAAAGTTAAAGAAAAGAGAATTTAAATTTACATTATTGTATACTGAAGCTGATTTGATTGTCTTTCTCAATGACACATTTAATACTAGGAAAACTCTCAAATGGATGCAAATAAATCCTGACTTCTCTTTCTGAACACTTAAATACTAAATTAAAATAACACAATAGCTTTTGCTTAATAGGAAATGGAACTATAAATTACATTTGACTTAAGACTCAAACAATTCTATTAAGAGACTAAAACACTTTCATTCACGACACCATTAAAACCATTACTATTCAACATTAACGCTTTTCGTGCAAATTTGAATGTGATTAATTATTGCTTTCTATGAGCATTTATATCAATGCATCAATGGGTCAATCAATCATTAACCAACAATAGATGATTCCGAATATGTAAAATCTGAAAACCATTATTCAAAATAATCCATACAGGTTGACATGCACGCGAATTTACGAAGGATTTAAGTCCAGATTTAGCTAGAGCAAAATAATTTTCTAACAAAAAAAAAACTCTCAGAGTAGTTACATATTAATTATTCTCCGTTGGCAGAAAAGAGAATAAAAAAATCAATTATGCAGATTCAATATTTGGTCGGGGGAGAGTGAGTTTCAGCTCATTATGGAAATAAGGACAGAAATCGAAACGTAATTACTCTACGAAATTGATCTTGAATCGATATTGAGATTTATTACTTTTCAAAAAGATAATTATTATCATCTCGTCCAGCTCATTAGTGTATATTAAATTGTGAATACATATCTGTGAAAGCGAGAAATGGATTTGAGTATAATTTGAAACCTATTAAAGGAATGCTTTTTATTGTTTCTGGAAATGTGCTGCAAAAATTTGCTTGAAAGTGAGTTAATTGATCACATAAATATGAAAGTTTAGTCCAAAAATATTAATTTAGTTGAAAATTAAAAAACCAAAATATTTAAATGAAGGTTCAAAAATTTAGAAAATATTACTAAATTATAATACTAAATTAGGAACTTCAAAAAATGCCTAAAATATGCCTTTCAAAGCATGAGAAATTCTTCCGTAGATTTTATTCCATTATAATATAATAAGCAGGTTGTAATTCATCAAATCATTATAAAAATGCCATAAAAATGATCTATTGTATCTAAAATTATGTATAAAATAAAATTGAATTATGTATTGTTACGTAATAATTTCAAACTCCATAATTTGGATCGGAATAAATATGACAAAAGTTCTTATTATGATTTTAATCTCATTTCAATAATCATTCATTATGTATAATTTTAAATGAGCAATAATATTTCACACTTGTATTGCATTATAGAATTCTATATATTCCGTAAGAAAATTACGTATATTATTACGAAATGATAAGAATCTAAAAGAATTTTCCAGCAAATTCATTAGCTGTTAAAAATATTGTAATTTAATAATTTCAAATTCCAGTAATTTGGATGGGGATATTTATGATAAAAATAATGATAGTTCTTACCATGATTTTAATCACATTTTCATGTGTAATTTTAAATTTTCAATGATATTTCATGGATATATATACAGGGTGGCGCACGGCAGACGGATGAATATCAAAAGTCAATAAAACACAAAATATTAAAGAACAACGATATTTTTAATTTTGCTCTTATACACTGAAAAGGGAAATTATAGTTTAGACAATTTTGAATAAAATGTCGCCCAAATGGCGGCCCTCACACTCCACACATTGGCTAAGCCTTTTCCTGAAATTTTCATGGACTCTTTCCAGCATTTCTACAGGAATCTGTTGGATGCTGGCCTGAATGTTGCCTTTAAGGACTTTCAGGTTCCTAGGACGGTTGTTGTAGATGAGGGATTTTAGGTAGCCCCACAAGAAAAAATCACAGAGGGCAAAATCTGGAGACCGCGCTGGCCAGTGCAAATTGCCTCTCTTGGAGATGAGGCGCCCAGGGAATCGGTCACGCAAAACATCCATACAAACTCTTGCCGTATGGGCCGTGGCCCCATCCTGCTGAAACCAGATGTCATCCAGGTTCATCTGCTCCAGTTCAGGCAAGAAAAATGTCTGGATCATATTGAGGTAACGTACAGAAGTCACAGTTGCCGCTCGATCATTTTCTTCAAAAAAGTAGGGTCCGATGATCCCCACCCTCGACAAAGCACACTAAACTGTGACTCTGTCAGAGTGTAGGGGCCTCTGGTGGAGCTTCATTGGGTTTATCCCACTCCAGTAGCGCATGTTCTGTTTATTTACACAACCGCTGAGGTGAAAATGTGCTTCCGAACGTAAAGCGCGCTGCACGTGGACAATCGAACGGCCGTTTGAAAAATATGCTTCCACGCAAAACACACGCTGCGCTACAGACCATTTCATCTTGTGAACTGACCTTGATATGGAGACAAATTTCCGATCTTGCTCTTTCGAACCACACCTTCTTCGAGCAGCGCCAACGGTTAGGAAGCGAGCAATGGCCTTTTCAAATCCATCCGTCTGCCGCGCGCCACCCTGTATATATATATATATATATATATATATATATATATATATATATATATATATATATATATATATATATATATATATATATATATATATATATATATATATATATATATATATATATATACATATAAAGCAAAGTTAGAAATATCACAAAATGCCGAGGAAAAATAATGAACATACAATTTCGGTAAAGTTTAACAAGAAAAGCGAAAAGTAGAATCACCAAAATATATAAAATCGAAATCTTTAATCTCGAAGCATACGATAGAAATACAAATATTAAAAGCAGAATATGCATAAAGTAAAAAAGAAATTAAAATTCAATTTAATTAGCTGAAAAAAATGAATATAAAATGGAATAAAGTACCAACATAGTTTGCTCCGCCTGGGAATGTTGACTACATTGGCACCAAATTATGGTTTCTTTGTATTGACTACAGACAATCATAAAATTAATTACTTAATAAGGTAATTTATGTTAGGAAGTGTATAGTAATAGACCACCTTTTGTTGCATCCTGAATAAGGCTAAATTTGTTACAGCTTTGTCTTCTTCCTTTTAGATCATTATTGTTTGTCAGTGCAGTTTAAAACTCTGGAGTTCTCCTTTGTGTCCTCTGAGTAAAACAGATCGAACTTTTTGATGCTAACCATCTTGACCCGTGTCCTGCACTTGTAATTTTAATATACACTGTTCAGAGATATTGGAAGGCCAGAAATCTAATTGCGTCTCAATTTTCTGGGCATTTGTAACAAATAAATAATTTAAACTATTTAAATTCTGTTACCGTGTAAAAGTCTCAACAGTTTTTAATGCAGAAATTAAAAATATTGTTGGACATTAGACCACACTGCTATTAAATTTCATACCTTTAAAATAATTATTTATAAAAGCAGTTACCTGTATAGTAAAAAACTGCCAAGACAAATATTTTTAGAAACTGGAAATCATTTTGTCTGAAAGGTTATCAAAATATTTCCTAAAGAATATTAAAATTAATTTTTGAAAGAGAAAATATGTTAATTTTTCGTAAATTTAATGAACAGAAATAATTTACATCTTTCGAATTACAAAAAAATGTAATGCTTCATTTTATAATTAAAACATAAATTTGACAATTTTTCTTGCAGTTCATCAATGTGTTCTTATTCAAGATTTTATAGTCTACAAGAGTATTTCGATTTATTTCCCTCCCAATAGGAGAGAAAATGTAAAATAGTTAATACTTATAGCTTTTAAACAAATTCATTTTTTATTTTCAAACAATAGTAAATGTTTCCAAATTAATTCATTTGTAACTTAATTAATATTTTGCCTTTCTTTTTAAATATTTTTGAAAAATAAATGCATTTACCGAAAGTAATAATTTTTTTCTAACTTATTCTCTCCCTTAGTTCTGAAATGCAGCTGCTAATTTTATTTTAAAAAAAATGCCCAATTAGCAATTGATCAATTAACGACAATTTTTACTTGTAAGTGTCCAAGAAAAGATTCAATACCTCTGCTAGTAAATTAATTAAACTTCCCTCAAAGAAAGAATAACAAAATTTTAGAGCATCTAATTACGAAAATCTGAAAGCCTTTTAACAATAGTGAAAAACATACTCACCTAATCCAATTTAAAATGTTATTAAAGCAAGTGCAAATCCTTTTACAGTGCATGTGCAATCTATAGTTAACTCTTCTGTGAGTAATGTAACTCTCTTGCATGCATAACATTCCAAACAAAATTACTAAGAAAATCTATCTATAATTTATTGGAGAAAAGTATAAATAAAAACAAAAATACTTATTTTCAATTATATATATATATATATATATATATATATATATATATATATATATATATATATATATATATATATATATATATATATATATATATATATATATATATATATATATATATATATATATATTATAAGAGTTTGAGAGCCGTCCAACTAGTCTACTGGTCAGCGTGTCTGCAGATAGGGAGATCCTGGGTTCGAATCCCGGTTCGGACATGGATGTACTTTCTTTCTCTATCAATCCTGTCTTTGTCCTTTCATTGTACGAACGTGTTGTGAATGGTTGCCTACCCTATAAATGGGTACCTATGGCATGTGTGTAAGGAAGTCGGACTCCACACCTAAGTATGGTTCAGTTGGAAAAGTGGAACAGCGTATCCCATATTGACAGCCTAGCTGGCCCACGACAACAACAACAAGAGTTTGAGAAAATATTAGAGATTTATTAAACGTAACAGCAATAACTTTCATGCAAAGATTGCTTCTTTCCTTGTAGGTGGCCAATACTTTAGGATGCCCATTGGTTTTTCGCCAAATTGGCACCAGGTTGGGTAATAAATACTTTTAAAAATTTGTGATAAACATTTGTTTGAAAAATTCGTGTCATTTTTTTTAATTGTGTATCATTGCATAGTGTTTTTGGTGCCATTTTGTTTTTATAAGCATGCCCGAAAAAACATTTGTCGACAAAAAATAGTTAATTTTAGCCAAAAGGCACAATAAAATATATGCTCCATCGGTTTGATTTGTCGGTCATTTTTTGCATACCAGGGCTAATTGGACAGGGTTATACGGGCTTAAGTAGATTCTGAACCACTGTAAATATCCAAACCCAAGGTGAGATTCGATCACACGAATTGTTGAACCGAAAGCAAAAGCGCTATTATTCGGCTGCTAGCTGGGCAAATCAGAAGTTTGAACGCGTCTCTTTTAGTAACATAACGTGAATGTTTAATTTTGTATTCTATAAACACCTCTTTAAAATGGGTGCTGGGGATTTTTACTTTTGTCATACGGAAAACTATGAGATGATATAATTCTGAAATTTATCATGTATATGTATAGTATCCCATGGATTTTAGAATATTACAAGAAACAGCATATTTAAGCAATTCTGTGTAAATATTCTGGATTAATTAAAATGAATAGTTTTTTATCATAAATTTTATAATTTTCACATTCATTAAATTATGATTCCTCTACACTGCATTTTCCCACCAAATGTGTTACTATACCAATTATTAAGAAACAAAACTACACATAGAAACTAATAGTTAATGAATCGGGAAACATAACTTTAGTGAATTACAAAACATTTCCAATTTAGTACACAAAATCGAGAAGAGCATTGTAAAATTCAAATCTCGCATTCATTTTCAGAGTTTGAAGTCCTATCGATTTTCATTAAATTTCTGACATAACACGAGAGGTGGAATCTTATTATTAATAATGAACTCGAGCATGTATATGTTTAGGAGTATTTAACAACATGCCGTTATTAAACCTTGTTTATTGGTTACGCAGTGACTTCCGTTATATTAAATCTCGCTATCGACTACAACCGCACTCCGTTGAGCGAGTTTAATCCTGAAGATCTGTATCAGAACAGTAGCTTCAAATAGTTATTACTACGATAGCTGTATCAAATCATAGATTTAACTGTAACTGTTATCCGTGATAGATCAAAGTATTTGCAGGAGAAAATCCATATTCTCAACAATGTAGATTAAGTAATCTGGATTACTAAGCTCTTTATTGTGTTCGTAGTTTGTTTTTCTTTGCAAACGTATTTAATTTCGTTTTGTAAATTTATTGCTCAGATTTAATAATTGTTTTAGCTCAGTAAAATACCATGTTATGAATATAAAATATAAATAACCATATATTTTTAAATTAGATATTTTTGAGTAAAATTCTTTCTATTCTTATGTGATAATCAATCATAATAAACATGTTCCTAAACAATTATTGAAAATTTCTGTTTATATGATGTAAAATAATTTTTCCAAATCAAATTTTGCTAGATATTAAATTTTATTTCAAATTAAACAACTTGCTTATTTGTTAATTCAGTATTAAGAGAACATCAATGATTTTTATTTTCTTTAGTTACAAAAGATAGAAGTAACACTATTTTAAAACGCCCCCTATTGATTTAAATGGATAAAAATTAACATTACGTTCAAAATTTATTTCTATCTATATTAGTTTCTTTTTTAAATATTTCTTTGAAAGCAAGTAGATACTTAGGAACATTTTGAAATCGTAAAAAACAACGGACACTTTAAATTGTTGACAAAACAAAAAAATGTATCTTAGAATAGCATTTAAAATTAGTGAACTAATTATTAGCTGTTAACGATTAATTTTGTGGAGTGTTTTAAAATAAATTTGGTGATAATACTTTGTAATTTTTAATAATAGACTAGTGCCTATTGTAATTTGAATAGATATATATGTAATTGAAATGCGGTAACATTTTAGTTGATTTCAGTTCCTATTTAGGAGTAGAAAGTGTTTTACAAATGAACGTTCATAGATTTCAGCATAAAAAATATTTTGTACCATCTAAAATAAAACTACTTTTTATAGAAATTTTGTAATCAAATAATCAGATTAAACAGTTGTCAAAATTCAGATTATGTTTATAAATTTATTATTATATGTGCTTGTACTTTTTAATGGCATCGTACTGAAACAATGCAATTGACTTTAACATCACGTAAAGGTTAGTTGAAGGGCTTAAGTAATGTTGTAAGGCATTCTTTAGTATTCATAGCATAATTGTTTTCCGGGAAGATTTTTCATAAGTAATGAATGAATCCTATTCCTATTGTCAAACGAGAGGAAATCTAGAAAATCCCTAGCACTCAGATACTGTTCATCAGTGGCTGGAACTAAACCTCTGACCTTTCACTCAGAAGACAGCTGTCATTCTCTTATGGCAGCGTAGTTACTACACTGGACAGGCAGCTACAACAGTGACGGAAGACCTACTATAAGATGTATCGACTGGGAAGTGATTTGTGAATTGCTCTTTAAGCACATCTTATCAATGAGAAATGCCCATTTGAAATATCATTCTCCTTCCAAACTTTCACACCACACCAATGGAGCGATACCGTAATTTATGAATTTAGCACCCACTATCAGCTGAATCATGTTAAGCCATTACATTTTAAGATTTTCGTAATGAGAGCTCATATAGTTAAAAAACAAAACATAAAAAATACAACGCTGATCTGCATTATAGGAAATATATAAATATTAGAATTCGAAAAAGAAGATAAATATATCAATAAGTTGATGATGTTATAAAAGAATGTGTCTGTATACAAACCCAACATGGATGCAAAAAAGATTAAATATTTTGTATTAACGCCAAAGGATTATTATCTCAAAAATAAGCTTACTACAAGATAATGTTAATAATGTGTATAATGTTGTTATAAATATTCATCTAGCATGATATGTCTCATCTATAAACCTAAATACATAATTTCAATAAAACTCTTTCTCATATTTAAATTTTCGGCTCTGAAATATGAATTTAATAAAAATTTAGATTACAAATAAATTTTTTTAAGTATAAAAAAGAATTTTATGGCAATTTTAAAATTTTGCGGGATAAATTTCATTTTTTAAAAATCGTTATCTTGTGTTAACATTTATTAAGAGAAAGGAATGAAATATTTGAATAAATTAAAAAATATTGACACTGTAAATTGTGGAAAACAACTGTGAATCATTGATCATAAATTGTAGCTTCCATGTGCAATACAAAAATGGATATAATAATGATTTCAAATTCATAAACTTATAAAAAATTTCTTTTGGTTGTCTGAAAATAAAATTTCTTTAGATGAAGTAAATATTTCCAATGCACTGTTCTAATTCATGGAGTAAATATTTGAAATCGTATTAACAACGTCATTTGGAATTAAACATTATTTATTTAAGATATCTCTTCTGGATGCATTATACTTCATTTAATTATAAACATCATCAATTTATTTAGATTTTACTAAAAATATTTTAATTAAAGAAGTATTTCTCTCCTGAGTAAGATCATAGTTGAGGTATATAAATAATTTAATTTTCATGTTTATTGATAATCTGAATTAAAGTAAATAATTCTGTCGTCATATAGCATTAAAAGGAAATAAATGATTAAAGAGTTACGTATTTAATGTTTATGCCAGGAATGTGGCTATAACATATTTAATACATTAAAGTAAACAGATCTTATAAAAAGCACTGTTTTGAGCAAATACTTAAAATAATTGCAGAAATATTTGTTTTCTTGTGAGTGAATGATTTTTGCAATATTTATCATCAATGATGTTTTCTTAATATATTTAATAAATATTTCTACAGAATTATCCTTATTGTGAAATATATTATTGTGTGTATATAAATTAATTTGTACAGTTATATTTATTTTGTACATAAGGGCTTGCTTAATCTAGAGTCTATGCTTTATTCAAAAAGTTAAAAAATGATAACAAACATCATTGTGTCCAGATTAGGACATGGATGTTTTTTATTAAATGTTGTTCATGTCCAAATAAATTCATGTTTGTTATTCATCATTATTAACTGATGTATTGTCCATGAAGAATATTAAAACAATTAAAATGCTAGAGTTCAATATTTTATTCAATCAAATCTTTTTAATTTCAAATGTCAAGCGTAATTCATGCAAATTCAAAATAAAACTATCACAAACGTTTGAAAACCACCGTTAAATACACAAATACAGTGCAAGGTACTGTTGCCATTAAATTAGGAGAAAATTAAAATCATCCCTCACGCAAAAACTAATGAATAGTTTTAACAGTCCGCATTGGGATGTGAAATAAAATTTTGAATAATGGAATTAAAAGTCAGAATAATGACCATCGAATTACTATCAAAAAAGTGAGTGTTTACACATTTTAAAATAAAATATAAATAAATTTAATCAAATAATTCTTAAATCACAATTTTATATTTTCTAATCATATATAGAAGCCCAGTGGCGGCCAAGGTCCGAGGCTTTGCCCTCAGGCTAGGCCAGGTTGATTCAGCCATTTATCCTTTTAGTGATTCGATAGAGCTACCATGCATGCTTGAAAACTAAAAACACTGTGTCTTCCACCACGCCGAGCTGGCAGCCGAATGGTTAGCGCCCTTGCCTTCGGTTCAACAGTTCGTGGGTTCGAATCCCACCTTGGGTATGGATGTTTGTAGTGGTTTGGAATCCACTTTAAACCATAGGTCCCGGTCTAATTAACCCTTGTGTGCAAAGAATGACCTTTGAGCGAAAAACAAACCAAAACTTGCGTCTTCCACATTAGGCAAATGGAGTCATGCTTCGAATCCCAGAGGCTTCGGTCACGAAGATAAATATGAGCACTGAAGGCTTAGTTCACAGGGCTGCCTTTTAATTGAGTTTTGGTTTAATTATGTATGGTTAATAAAATCAAAAGTAAAATCATGAAAATAGCCTATACTTTTTGTATTTCTTTTTAATTTCCTCAATTTTGCGTGTTGAAAATTTTCTAAAAAGAACGCGAGGATCATAACGTATTGTTGCAAAACTATCCAAAAAAAAAAAAAAGGAAATAATTTTACCTCAAAATATTGGAAATTTCTTTCAATACTAAAATTTACATAAATATTATGATATAAGCTTTAATGTCACAACAAAATATATTTTGCAAAATATTAAGTTTCGTTCTATAATTCAAAAAGCGTTTCTCTGTTAAATTAAAATGCTCTTACATATGAAGAAAAGGAATTTTCAATTATTTAAGATTTTTATTTATTTATTTTTTCTGTCTTTAATCTATTATAAACCATATTTATTCATGTCAACTCTTCATAGGGATAAAAATTACATTTTAGGAGAAAGGAACGTTAAATGATGAAGTCAGTTATAACAAGTTTTAAATTACATGAAAATCACATCATTTCATCCTAAAAGCAAACTATGAACTTTCGTTCCTTTTGTGAAGTTTTATTTTTTTTTTTATCAACATAAAAAAGTCGGGAAAACTTTCAAACCGAAGACAAATTTGATAGCTTTGAGAACTTTTTCAAACTCAAATTTCTTTCTTTTATAAAAAAAATAATAATAAAAAATTCCGAACTTTTATACTGAATACACACAACCTAAAATTTTCCAATAAACTTTTTTATTACACAAGTCTTACATTTATTCTTTTTTAAATATAGATCACACACACTTCACGATAGCATTTGGAGAACACATTTAGTTATATAAAAAAAGAACGGTAAGTATACGTAAAATGGGAAGAAAGAAAAAATAAAGGAGAAATAAAATGTGTTTGCTAAGCTATCACCAACTCTCTTTTTAACTCTGCCACCCTACTCTGCGTAATGGTGCTGTCACACCAATTATTTACACAGGTGTCTTTACTCACCGACGAACAGAGGAACTGAAAACCATTCCTATTCCCTTACTCGAATGGTCCTTCATCTTCCCCCCACCACCCCTCATGCTTTTGAAGGATATCCGAAACGTTTCGTTGGGAGTCTGAGTACGGAAACCCTACACTGTAAGTTGGAGCAAAGTGGTTGGTGTAAAAGAGCGAAGTCCAGGATCTCGCTTACGAGGAACTATACAGTTTCATTGTTCTTCATTCTGAATTTCATTCTTTTCTTTCCAACCCTTTTTTTTACATTATGACGTAAGATTTATTCCCGTTGTTTTTCTTTGTTTAAAAAAGGATTCCTCCTTAATCAAATAAACATCATCTGATTGAGGAAAATTCAACAAAAGGATGGATGTTGCTTATGGGGCTGATACATAGATTTGAAGTTAGATGTAATAGTTTATTGTTGACGTTTAATAAATAGGCTTGATCGTATTTGTTATTTCTAAGTGACGTATTATTACATTCATCTAACAGCTGAGTTCTAAAGCTGACAGAAAAAATTTGAAAATTATATATATAATCTGAAAAGGCATTCATTAAAGAAATAATGTCAAAAATTTAGTTAATGCATCATCAATAATAATGATTTTAATTAATGTTTAGATTAATTAATGTCTAATTTATATCGAAATTTAATAAATTCAGCATCGGTAATTGAGAAGTTTTCCTATTTTTTATATTTCTAATTGACATATTATTACAGTTTTCTAACAACTGAGTTAAAGCTAACAGGAAACATTTGACTTATTAATTTGAAAATTAAAACTTTAAAAGGAGCTGCTTTATTGAAATAGTATGAAAAATTTTGTTAATACATCATCAGCAATTATAAATTAATTAATGTTTAGATTAATTAAATTTAATTAGTGAATCATTAGCAATTGTGTGAAGTATTATTGATATCAATCGTAATCTGAAAAGGCATTCATTAAAGAAATAGTGTCAAAAATTTAGTTAATGCACCATCAATAAATAATGATTTTAATTAATGTTTAGATTAATTAATGTCTAATTTATATCTAAATTTAATTAATGCATCATCGGAAATTGCGAAGTTTTCCTATTTTTTTATTTCTAAATGACATATTATTACAGTTTTCTAACAACTGAGTTGTAAAGCTAACAGGAAACATTTGACATATTAATTTGAAAATTACAATTTTAAAAGGAGTTGCATTATTGAAATAGTAGGAAAAAATTTATTAATACATCATCAGTAATTATAAATTAAATTAATGTTTAGATTAATTAAATTTAATAAGTGAATCATCAGCAATTGTGAAGTATTATTGATATCAATTTACACATTTTGTAAGTACACTAATACCCTTTTCATACAATATTTACATCATGTTTAAAAATTTAATAATCATATATTTAAAATGAACTTCTTTATATTTATATACTATAGTAAATGTAAAAATATGTCTTATTTTATGACCACTTATTGTTTATTTAATATCAATAATTTATATCATATTTTAAAACTGTCATTTTTAGTTACTTTTTATAATTAAGTAATGCAAATCAACTCACAATTATGTGTAATGCAAGTATTCTGCATTAGTAATAATTTTTTAAACGTTTTTAGTTCGCATTAAAACTTCTTTTTCCAATGGCGGGCACATGAGGGTTGAAGCCTATGCCACAACAAGGCCAGAAACTGCTACTCCTTTTTCGTTACCCAGCGGGCACCTGTGAACCAAGTCACGGAGGCGAGTAGTGTTACCCGCGTCATACCACCACAAACCCGTTCATAGGGTGAGCCACATTCATACATCATCACGGAAGAAAGGATAGAGAAACACAGAGAGAAAGTAACATCCATGCCCGAACCGGGATTCGAATTCAGGACCTACAGCTCAGGAGTTAGGAGCGCTAACCACTCAGCCATCAGTCAACTCGCATTAAAACTAAGAAATTGAAAAATATTTTGTAATTGGTTTCGTAGTACTTAATGAGTTGATGCTCAATTCATTGCAAGGAAAAAAAATATTGTAAGATTTAAATTGTGGTTTTTAAAAACGTCAGTAGTGAATGTTTATTTCAATAACTAGTTCAACTTATATTATATTTCTTATCATTTATATTTACCGTTGATTTTTAGAGACTGTAATATTTTTTATTTTCCTTGATGCATGTTAAAAGATGAGGTAGAATAAAAATGCTCATTTAAGTTCTGGTATTTAGACCAAATTGTTTATTTTTACCTTTTACGTTTAAAAACTTGAAGAAATATTTTAGAGTCATCAGATATATACTCATTTATATAAATTCAATATAACCAATGAACTTCTGATTTGCATCAAAGGTTTTACAGAGTTGATTGCAAAATTATCAATAATTTACAAGATTTCAATTTTTCCCCTATAAATACTTCTTATTGGTCAGCTCAATTTTTTAAATAACTTCTTTTTATAAAATTTATTTGAAAGAGAATTTGTTTTAAATTTAATATTAATTTTTGCTCGAATTTCTTATTATAATTTAATATTAAATTCAATTTTTCGCCAACTTTTTCCATGTATCACAAGTGTTGAAAGAATGAAAATACCAAGCAAAAATTTCGAAACACGAAGTAGAACAATAGACGAAAAGTGGCAGAGATTTATAGTTGGGGATATATTTCTAATTATAATTTCTGAGTAATATTAGTTATCTCTTTTTGTTTTTAAAGTCAATTTCCAAGGATTGTTTCAAACAAAACTTGTTTTACACTATTTTTAATCAAAAATGGCAAATTTAATATGAGTTCACTACAAAACCGATCCTATTCACAGTGACGAATCAATTTCTATTATCTGTTATAATGCTTATAAAGCAGTTTTATTATTTCAACGACAACCAACTGCTGCAATTTTATATGTACCATGCTATGAGCAATAATTCTACAATTATCTTCTAAATAAATGAACTTTTATTTGTGGCATTTAAAAGTTTGTAATATATATCACTTTGTGCACACACTGGTCAAATAAAAGAAAATAGATAATAAGCGCTAACACATCAGTTAAAAAATTAAAAATCTTCTATAAAATTTTTAAAATTTGTTACTCATAAGTTATTTGTTAATAATAAGAAAAATAGTTTGGTTATAATTAGATTTAAAAGAAATCAAAAAGTGTGTGATTACATATATTATTTAAAAGCATTTCGAGACAAATTACAAAATATTTATTTTAGAAAACATTACTTCTTTAGGATTATCCATATAATATTAAATTACCTTGATACTTTTTATGAAACTGTAAAATAAATTTACCATTAGTTAGCAATTTATACAAATTTTCTTTAAAATTATTCTCGTTTCCTTGTTGTAATTTTAATAATGAAATTATGTTTTCATATGTAATAATTATATAAAAAAATTGCTTATATAAAGTAAATAAATAACATTTGATTAAGTGTTTCGGGGTGCATTTCATACCAACTGTTAAGCTTTTAAATTCAACATTTTTCATATATTGCTTAAAACAATATATTTAATGTTTTTTCTTAATGTTTATAACTTAATTATATATTATAACTGAATTAAATATGATTATCATAATCTCATAAGTACAAACATATATATATATATCTGCTATTTTGCTTAGTATTGTTGTTCTTTCGAAATATAAATTATTGTTATACTTAAGAAATTATTTAAGATGGAGTTAAGAAATCTTATAGATGTAAAAAATTAAAATTAGAAATCCAACAATAACATAAGAAATTTATATTATTTAAGTTTATTTTTTATTTATTATTTTTGATAAACAAAGAATAAAGTTAAATAAAATATTAAGTAATCTTAATCCTAAGTAACCACATTAAAATAAATAAAATAAAGTTAAGCAATACAAAATATCCCTCAAATGTAATATTTTTTATAAAATATCCTGTCAAAAATCACACAAGAGAATTTATAAACTTATTACAAGAAGATGTAAATTATATAAAAATACATAAACAACATCATTGAACATAATATTTGTCAACCAAACCTAAGTCATCATGGTGTCGTGCATTATCCTGCAGAAATATATTTTTTGTTGGACAATGCGAAAAAATATTAAATGCAATAGAATAAAAAAAAGATCTATGGAGCATAACACCGCAGAATTATTAAGTTACTTTTCTAAGAGACTTTATTAGGATCAAGGGGTGACCGAAATATGTATCTATCAACATAACATTCTATCACTTCTCGTGATAAGATAGTATGACGATTATATAAATGAACACCAATAACGAGCGTTCTACACAATGCCACCAAATATGGACTAACATGATATTATAAAAATAGAACTGATATTTATATGAAACCACACGACGTCATACAATTATTGATTCATGATCATGTTAATTACAACACTTAAAGCCTTTGATATATTTTCAAGAGTAGCCATAATCATGGCCGACGATATATTGTTGCAATCGTCGAACTGTTCATGAAAACAATTTTTTTTCTCTTGCAAATAGCTCAATTTCTTGATTTAAGACTCATGACAGCTGTAAGATCCATTAAAGTCATGCCTTTAACAAGTCTGTTTTCTCAGCTGTTATTAATATTAGTTCCTAAAATCCGACATGGCAATCTGTAGGAGAGTCTTAAATTCATTGATTCCATATTCTACAGATAATCATGGGATCTCAATCAATAACAGTAGCGTAGGAGAGTCTTAAACTCATTGATTCCATATTCTACAGATAATCATGGGATCTCAATCAATAACAGTAGCGTAGGAGAGTCTTAAACTCATTGATTCCATATTCTACAGATAATCATGGGATCTCAATCAATAACAGTAGCGTAGGAGAGTCTTAAACTCATTGATTCCATATTCTACAGATAATCATGGGATCTCAATCAATAACAGTAGCGTAGGAGAGTCTTAAACTCATTGATTCCATATTCTACAGATAATCATGGGATCTCAATCAATAACAGTAGCGTAGGAGAGTCTTAAACTCATTGATTCCATATTCTACAGATAATCATGGGATCTCAATCAATAACAGTAGCGTAGGAGAGTCTTAAACTCATTGATTCCAAATTCTACAGATAATCATGGGATCTCAATCAATAACAGTAGCGTAGGAGAGTCTTAAACTCATTGATTCCATATTCTACAGATAATCATGGGATCTCAATCAATAACAGTAGCGTAGGAGAGTCTGTAGGAGAGTCTTAAACTCATTGATTCCATATTCTACAGATAATCATGGGATCTCAATCAATAACAGTTGCGATAATGCGATATGACCAACTGAAATTCCCGTTTACAAGAATTTAACTATTATAAAACAAAAACAAAAAAAACACATCTGGTGAGAATTTCTCCTTCTTATATGAGACATCACACAACAATTATTCATCAAATAAAAAACGTTCGAATGCAATTTATATAATAGAAAAAACTGCTTAGTTGTCTCTTTTTTATTTAAATATTATTTAAATTTCTACCACCCCCAATTTTTCATGAATGCGCTGAAAAACTAATTATTTCTTCTTCACAACATCTTTTTCATGTAAGCCGCGGTGACCTGCTTGGTTAGGGCGACGTTCTCATTATTGGAAGGTTGTGAGATCGAATCCCGATTTTACCGAAGATCCATCGTGTTTGCTAAAGGAGGCTAGAGGAAGTTAAAAACGTCGTCATTGTAATGCCCTCCAAGTAAAATTATGCTCTGTAGCAAGCAAAGTGTTGGGGTTTTCTGCGTGGTCCCCCTGTTTCAAGATCACGAAGACTCCACCCGGCTGCTTCTATCTAATGGTAGAGCTCAACTCAGGGCTAGGTATAGGGAAGCAGGCTGGTGCAACATCTTCTTCACATCAAGTAAAATCAATCATTTTGTGTGAGCAGCATTTACTTTGTTCTATGAAAGAGCAGCAATACAGTAGATCAAATTTCATTTAAATAATTCAATTTTCAAGCAGTCATATAACATGACTGATTCTCATGTTTATGACAGAAAAACAATTATTGCAAAATTCCTATAAAATGGAATTATTGCAAAATTTATACAAAATTAATTAACATAGAATTCTTATTGAAGAAGCTAATAACCAACTGGTGATATGAGGAAAAAGAATTTAATCATGGCAAAGGATTAAAAATTAATTTTCAAATACTGTTCCAACAAAAAATTTTGCATGAAAAGAAAAGTTTTAGATCAATGTTCATAAATAAAAGATTTTTTTAATCAATAAGACAGGAAAATGTAAAGGGCTAGAATACGATAATATACATAATGCGCGCTATGATTACCTCTGGAGCACAGAGGCTAGATTGAAAGATGTTTATCTAGCAAACGGAAGATTTTGAGATGGATAGCGACTCAATCAAAGATACATCTTTTTCGCTAATAGCGGCTGGGTCACGTAAAATAAGTAGTGGTCACAATGTTTTCCAAGTAAAATGATACTTCTGAGGCCAACTAGTGGTTTGATTGGTCCTTGCTTCTAAACTACAAAGCACCACCCACTTTCGGCATCAAACGATATCATCTGGGTGTCCCTTTCTATAAAAATTCCAATAACTCCGTCCCTTGTAATGCCAAAAAAGATAAAAAATTTTAATTGCTGAATATTAAGAAAAAAATTTTTATTATATAAATAATAAAAGCACATTGTTATAAAAATAAAGTAGAATTTTACCCTTCTAAAATATCCTTTAATTCTACAAATCTGAAATCGGATTTTTTAAAATTGAATCTGTTTAGCGTGAGATCTAAATTCGAATTGTATTCCGATTTTAAACTTTTTTTAAAATAATACCTTTAAAAATGTATCAGATATTAGATGAGGGTTCTGTAAAAAAACATTAAGTTTTAAAGCCAATAATAACGTAAATGATACATTTAAATTAAAGAACCATCAATAAATTAATAAATGAATTCATCCATTGTCGTGTGCCAGCTAGGCTGGCAACATGGGGTGCGCTGCTCCAATTTTCCAACTGAACCATATTTTGGTGTGTAGTCCGACTTCCTCAGTACACACATGCCATAGGGACCCGTTTTATAGGGTAGGCAACCATTCACACCTCATTCATACAAGGAAAGGACAAAGACAGAATAGACAGAGAGAGAAAGTACATCCATGCCCGAACTGGGACTCGAACCCAGGACCTCCTTATCCGTAGTCAGGCACGCTGACCACTAGACAAGTTGATCGGCAATAAATGAATACAATTTAAGTTTAAACCCGTTATTATTTGGCGCTATATTATTATTTTATTACTTTGTATTGTTTCGCACTGATTACAGCCTTTCTTATTACTTAAGCACTTAAAAGAACAGTTCTTTTACAAGATGTTTTTCATTCATTTAGTGAGAAAAAAAAAACTAGCCTCAATTTAACTGCAACAACAAAATCTAGCGCATGATATTTAATGAAACTAAAACTTTTCTTCTCACCGAAACATTTCTTGAAACAGCATTTTTCTTCATTTTCTTCGACTTTCACTTGAATAAAACTTTATACATGAATAAATCTGAAAAATATTTTGATCTGTAAACACCTCATCTCAAGCATTTAAGAGCATAATATGTAAATGCATAAATGTACTGACAAATCAAGCAAGAAGAATGAAATTTCAACATGTCATCATTCAATATGTTCACGTTGCCGGAAAAAATTTCTGCTTAAAATTAGCCTAACACAATTTTCTGAACGAATTGAACCACATGAACAGAATGCACGAGAGAACAAGACAAAAGTTTTCCGCGAGATTTTAATTGGAATGGACAGATGGGGATCTTCAACAAGAACAACAATTCAGTTGCACTGTAGTGGAGGATCTTGCTAGGCACAAGCACTTCCTGTCACGTTGTTCCGACATTGGAGGAAAGATTAAAATTCAAAACAGAACTCTGAAAAATTCACTGCAGCTGTCTCATTAATATTTATGAGGGGGGGACACCTTTCATTTTTAGTAGGGGGAAGGGGTTAATGTGTCTGAAAATGAGGTTTGCGCTAATTAACGGCCTGGAGGTCAAATGTGAAAATGCTTTGGTTACTAGGCAACCGTAGACCTGTCAGGAAGTTAAAAGTTAGACGTAAATATCGTGGGTAAGAAAACAAAGTTCGGGATGATCTTAATGCCTGAGAAATATTTTAGCCCCTTAGGAGTAAAATTGAACTTGATAAGTTTCATAAAAGTTTTAGTATAAACAGTAATTAAATATCCTTTTGCTCTAGTAGTGTTCAATTTACTTGGCGATATTTATTTCATTTGGAAGAAATGCAGCACTCTCATAGTTGTTTTTATTTAAATTAGAACATTTCTAATTGAGCAGAAAAAATTTACGTGTTGGAAATTTGTTTGAATACACTATAACAGTTATATATGGAATACATATGTGAAAATCAGTTTATAAATTTTGTGCTAAGCTTAGAAATGTAAGATTTTTATAACCACAATTGTGAAATCAGTTTCAATTCATTATAAAATTAAGTATTTAATAAATATAAATTTCTAAATATAATACATTTTTAACTTAAAGTTATAATTATAAATAACTAGATATTAAAATCTTATATCTTACATTATTAATAAAACAATGTTATTTTAATAAAATTAAAACTTCTCGATAAACTATCAATTATCTAATAAAAAATTAATTCGAATTTTGTATTTAAGAACACATCGAATTTTCCGAAATGTTCGTAAAAGAATACATTTATTTTTAATCAGTTTTTGGCATCTTAAAATGTGCAAAAGTTCAATGCAGAAATATTTCTATTTATACTTATTGAATAAATATGAGGTTCACTTTATAATGTTAAATTGTGCGGTTTATTAGACGAAATATAACTTTTTTTATGTTATATTATTTGCTTTTTCTATTAAAATTGAAGTTTTACTACTGGAGTCTTCTGTAAATTGCAAACATAGTTATAATAGAATTTTCAGTTAGTAAGTCTGTATTTGCTTAGAAATAAAACATACTTTTAGAGCTTTAACTTTTATAAAACAAAAATTTTAAAATGCTCATAGTATAAAATATAAGTGAGTTCTTATATTTCCCTAGCAAATCTTTCAATTTTAACAAAAGTTCTTATACAAAATCACACTCCTCAAATAGTGAAAAAAAATCTATAAATAAAAAAGTAACAAAAAAATCGAATGACATTTAAAATCCTCGTATTCATCCACTGATTGAATTTTATTAACTTGGATATCTATGAATTATAAGTTTGATTCAGTTTTTTTTTTCTCCTTCAGCATAATAAATACTTGCCATAAAGACGTCCTCTAAAATACATGCTTTCAAAAATCGAATATTTTCCGGTAAAAAACTTGGCATTTTAAAAGTCAAGTAGCTCACATCCGAACAGACTTTTTGGTGCCATTTTCCTTCTATACAGTGGCGATGTTTTCTAGGACAGCACACTGCTTTTCTCCTGCATTCTCTTAAAGTGCAGGGGTGGTTCTTGGGATCATCTCAAGTAGGTAGTTTTAAGAAGTGCATCTTCTTCACTCATGGCTTCTGCCTCCCCAAATTGCTTTATCTTTCAAGTGGCCACTCAAATCATACGCTATGAGGCTTTTGCAACGGGCATTTATATTTTTGGTCGTCGAAGAACCCGTTGGGGGAGCTGTGATGCTTTTCTTTCCAATTTCTTTTTATTTCTGGTATTTATTTGTTTATTTTATGATTCCCCATCATTACATCTCGCTTTATATAGAATGCAAAAGTATCTGAAAAGAACCCAAGATTTTGTTTCAGCTTTAATTTTATCATTTTTTATATGACAGTCAAGTTGTTTGGATAATATGTATGTGGGTAGTATAATTATTCAAGTAAACACAGTGGCTTTCATACTTCACGATTTCTATTTATTTTAAACACTTAACTGAATCTAAAAAAATAATTTCATGTCCTTAGGCAATAAAATTTATCGATAAATGTGTTTAAAGAAGTCACAGGAAAATTTTTTTCCGGAAGAAATGATTTAATGTGTTTCATTCGCAATTTATAACTAATTGCTTCACATAATATTAAAATTTCTGAATTAATTTTTCAGACTAAAACTGACTAATCGGAATCTAATTTGCAATAGTATAATTTAATATATCAATCAGATTATATTATACTTAGATATTTTGAGAATAACTAGGTTTGCAAATATTATTATAAGAATTTATTTGTATATGAAAATTAATAGTTATAAAATTCAGTTTAAGCAAATGTTCACTCGTTTGAAAATCCACATGTTTTCCGTTCTATGTGATATAAAGCATGTCATCTGCTTAAACATGCTTTTTAAATTATAAATTAGTTAAATAATGGATATTTTAAAACATTCACTCTTTAATTTACGAATATCTGATTCAAAAATGCTATTTTTACATAAGTACTTTCTGAATACAAATTTCAAATAAACTAGAGAGTGATTTCTATCATTTTTAACCAAGTTGGCTATATCGCTCAAGATTCATGTTTTAATATAAATAGGCGAAGTATTCAACAATAGATTAAAAAGTAGAAATTAATATCACAGAATATGGTTTGGTAGGGGTAACCTAATAGAATATGGCATCATTCTCATTATTAAAAGGTTGCGAGTTCTATTCCTGACATAACCGAAGATCCGTCGTGTTCACCAATGGTATCTGAGGCATGTGAAATAGGTCATCGTTGCAGTGTTTTCCATTTGAAATGATGCCTCTGGGTGTGGTGTGGTGGCAAAAGTGTTTGCAATCTTCTGTTTAATTTTTGCTTCTAAATCATAATGACCCAACCTCCTTCAAAGTGACCTCACACAATCCCTGAGTGGCTGCCCAACTGCAGAAGTTGCCATCAACTCTTTGCTTAGCCGAAAACCTTTAAGATCAAACCGAGGTGAAATTCTGTAAGAAACTGGGCGATAGAAAATAAAATGTATTGAATCCACATCAAAGATTTTAAATGAAATTGTAAAATTAAATATGCTATTTTGAAATTTCATTTGTGTAAAATATTACACAAAATTATTCATCATGAAATTGATACTTAAAAGAGAATTCTCTTATTCAAAAAAGCAACTTAATTAAAATGTCTGAGATTTGTGTGTGTATTTAAATTTTACATTGTTCAAATTTTATTAAACGCACATATTATGTGCATTTTAAATCTTGCAGAACATATATGTTTTTGAAACCTTAAATTAAGCTGATATCTGTTTAAAATTTTTATTGTTTACCTTAGCAAAATTATTTATCATAAAGATAAGTGAAACTCTTAAATGCTTTTGCAATAAAAATTTACATTTTAATCCAATTAGTAAACTAGCATATTAAAGGGGAAATTATACCTCAATAAAAACCCTCAGAAATTCTGTTATTGAAATACATTTTCCAATTCCTTTCAAATGTCCCTTTAAACTTTTGAGCAAATAATATTATTCTAGCAAAATAGTTAAACTTTGTGCAGTTTTACATAAAATAATTTAAATTTAAATAAAATGTTTAAATAAAATTTTTTAATCTAAATAAAATGTTTCAATGTTTGTATCTAAAACGAACAATTTAGAGCATGTCTTTATTTTGACTGAAGAAAATTATAATTATGACTTTTATTGAAATAAAATAATGTTATACTATAATCACCCTTTTTCTGGCTGAATGTAGCTTTTAATTTTTTTAGAATATCAGTAAAATAGTTAAATATAATACTAATCCTATAATGAACAAAATTATATTAAGATTCATTTAAAGCCAAAAATTAATTTTTTCTGCCGATAATTTATGAATTTTGACATTTAATTTTTAAAAAAAATTATATCTTGAAAAACTTTTTTAAAATAAATTTTTTTTGCCTTCCTGATGAAATGTTTACATACGATATAATATTGCATATCTTGAAGGGATTGTGTTATAAATATTAGTTTGAAAATATCCATCCCATGGTAGTTTTTAAAATAAAACCAAGATTTTTATAAAAATAGTAAATAAAAATTTGTCAGCGAGTTAAAAGTTCGATAGTTTCAAAGTTTATGATTATATATTAAATATAATAAAAGTGAGTGAACTATGCATATTTAGTTCAGATACCTTGATCAAAAGTACTTGGAATCAATTATAATTCGGAAATTTGAGAAGACTTTTAGCTCGAAAATTGATCGCTGTATATAATTTTCTGTACCAGTTCTCCGGTAAAACTTATTCCGAGAATTCATAAGCAGAAGCAGGAATGTTTGGCTACGTCTTTTAATTAAAAGATGATCCGGTGGAGGGACCATTTGGAAGGATTCGACTTTGGAAGATTTAGAGATTTTCTCTGTCAGGATTAAACTTTGAATTACTTAAGAAGTCGATATCTATAATTATATAGTTAATATAAATGCTTCAGTGAAATCATTCAATTATTTGCTAATTTAAGTATGTGGATAGCATGCATCTAAATCCTTAGTGAAATGAAATAAAATGTTTTATATAGTATATACAAATTATATACCATTATTCATTTGCTTAAATATTTTAAAGTTAAATTCAAATTATTTTACTTGCAAAACACAAATACTTTTAAAAAATATGCATTACTTTTTATATTAAATGATTTGTATATTTTTGTCACAATTTTAATATATAAAAAAAATCTTTAATGTGATTTAAACTCAATATTTCTCTAAATAATTACTTTTCTATGCATGCATAAAAGTATATAAATGTTTTCTTCTTCAAATATAATGCATTAAAAAAATCTTGTTGAATATTAATAACTAAAGAATTTCTTAAAAAGCGTAGCTGAGTTAGTTGCTGAATGATTATTGCTCTGGTCTTTGATTCAATAGTTTGTGTGTTTGATTCCCGCTTGTAGAAAATGATTTTTATATTTTTGTAGCAATTTTAATATTAAAAAAAATCTTTAAAATAATCTAACCTCATTATTTCTCTAATTAATTATTTGAATATACATGCATAAAATATAGAAGTCTTTCCCTTCTTCAAATATAATGCAATTAAAAAAACATTATTGAATAACAATAGCTGAAGAATTTATTGAAAGGGTAGTCTAGCTATTTGCTGGATGGTTATTGTTCTGGTCTTTGACTCAATTGTTTTTGCGTTTGATTCCCACTTCGAGCGAAGATGTATGGAATGAATTTTAAATTGTAATTCCTGCATTTAGATATTCGATGAAAAAGAGCATAGAATGCCTACCAAACCAAAATAACGAATTGTAAATTCATATAACGAATACAATGCGATTTTCTGAGTTTCTTCACAGCAGATCGAAAACTTTAACAACTAACATCCGGATATAACTACAATGGATCAACATTTACCTTATACTTAGTATTCTTAAATATTTTATAACTGTTGCATCAATTTCCTTATCTCCGAGTTCTGCTCCTTTCTACAATATTTACATAAATTTAGTAAAGACGTTAATTGACTTTTGCATATATAACTTACCTGGAACATCCGCTCACTACTTATTCCATAGTTTTTGTACATATTATTTTCTTTTGAAAAAAAAACAGAATAATATTGACAATATTTCATACATCCGGAATTATAAAAAAAGCCACACACAAAGAACAAAATAACAGATTGGGCATCTTATATATCTCCCCAGTAAAGAACAAGAACTCTTCAAGATATTACTTCTTCAATATTACATTACACAACAGATGAAGATGATGATTAATCATAACATTTATTTATATAAGTGCTTAAACTGATAAATAACGAAACTCTTATTAATGGACTTTTTCTTATAACAATACTTACTTATTTTATGAAATGTTATCTTATATATAATTTAAATGTATATAATTCAATAAACTTTTATTATGAATGCTACTATTTGGGAATCTTGAATTTACTTTTATCGTGTAAACATTTAAAATTAAAAATACTATATAAATTTGCACAATTACAACTGTAAACGAGCTGTGATGAGACTCCTTTCTGAGCTGGGAGTCATAGACTTAGCAGTCTGTAAAAAAAACTTTTAAAATTGACAAATTTGAGTTGTGATGGGGGAGCAATAATTTAATCCAGGTCTCTCCCACACCAACCTGTACTTGTACTAAGTACCATAATTATTTGAATTCGCAAATACATTTCTAGTACTTATTGAGGAGCAGATTCAGCTACTCTAAAGTTAACATTCTAAATATTCTTCCTTATAAGACCCGTCTTGGAATATAAAGGAGACGTTTACTTTTAAGCTTCAATCACCAATTTGTCAAAACTTCAGTTATGTACTCAATTAAATTCTGCCAGCCTAATTGCTGGCCTACAAAATACCTGTTCAGCTGAGATAGCTCTTTTCGAGTCCGATATACAATTTCTAATTTAAGACTAAAGCTAAACTGTCAAAGTATTTCAATAAACTCCATAGTTACCGTTTTCAAAATTGTACCTCTATCCTTCTTCATGGTTGGTTAAGGAGAAACAGCCTTTTTTCTTCGGCAAATCTTATGGTCTTCATTGATACAATTGTTAAGAGCCATTTTTTAAAACTTTTTATTACCTTTTAGAAGTTCTTTCTGACGTCCATTTACAATAAAACTTATTCTCTGTTTTAAATAAAAAATGAGTTTACCAGACTATTCAATGACATTCCCTCTAATGCCTTCCAGATTTACACAGTGAGCAGCAAAAATGAACACGGGAATGATCATAGGGTTATCTTTGATAAAATAGCTTCTAGTAGATTCATCTTCAAGACTGGAAATCCAGACCATGTTCTATTTTAATATCAGAACTAATAGCAATTGAAGAGGATTTTAAGGCTGCACATATAATATATCTTGTTTGCTATATAAAGATATCTTGTTTATGACCCACAATCGTAGTTCACACGATGGCCTTAGTGGAAATGAAGTAGTTTATACTTTGGTGAAGGAGAGAACTTTGATGATCTTAACATCAGGTACCCTAACATTTTTTGAGATATGCTCAAAAATTAAATCTACCATTGTTTCATTTTGCTCTCCCTTGGGTCCTGATTGGTATGGTGGCAGCCAACAAGGAGGTGCTGCCACTTTTAAGGATAGTCGTGTGCAGCAGGTAACTTTACCAAGACTCATAAGTAGACACCTGAAATCTCTTAAAATTGACCAATGACTCAAGATCTTCCTCCTGTATAGAAAATGCAGTGTCACACATTTTATTCCAACTCACCTGTATATCTGCTTAGGACAAATATTAAAGAACTTTTATATTTCGAAGACTTTTGGTTTATACTATTTATTTGTACATGTTTTAATGGATCAGCTTTGCCTAATAAGATGGGATCAGAACAACAATATAGAGTCAAAGCTTTTTCATTATTCCAGATTCGAGGTTTTTATAATTATAAAAACCTCGAATTATAATTAGCATGAATAAAATAAAAAAAATTAAGTCATCAATTTGTACAGTATTTAAATAATAATGCATTATATTTAAAATTTTAAAATATTTCTATAGTAAATGAAATGGTTAGCAAAATACTTATAGTAATTTATAAATTATATAGCATATTTATAGCATAGAAAAAATCTAGAGTGGTATATTTTTATCACATTCCCCTTTAATTCAAAATATTTACTTGTAATCTGACTCTTACTTGTATACATGTAAATTAAAGATGATTTTCACAAGAAGTATTTTAAAAAAGACTATTTAATTTTCATTTAAATACACCTGAAACCCTTTCAAGAATCAATTAATCAAGTTTTAGCAAAATATATTTTGTAAGTAAAACATTCATATTTTATATTTCCTGATTTATATACTTAAAACAGTATACTAAACTTTTTTTAAATAAATTCAAGCGACTTAGTTATTGTAAGAAACATTTTTAAAATATAAATTCATTTTATTTAAATGCTTTTTATGTGTTAGAATTGAGAGATAGGAAGAGTTTCATTGAAAGTAAATTAAACATTAATCAATTAATGGTTCTATCAAACTCATATGATTGCTCATATGCAGCAATATTTTGCTTTTGATAATTAGCACATATTTAAATCAATAAACATAATTGAATTAACGTATCAAATATTAATAATTCTAGTAAATAGTTAATTATAAAAGATTGGATCTGATTTTAATTCTTTTAACAATAATAATGATTAAATTAATAATCTCAAAACTTGTATATTGTTTCATAAAATTAAACTGCATGCAAATAATTATTTTATGCAATGTTAAACTAAAAAATATCTATACGTCAAATAAATTTATATAAATTACTGGTATAAATTTTTAAAAGTACAGATGTTGTTGTTGTTACTAATGACACTTAGTCAAGCCAAGCTGGCTATGCCTTGGCTATGCGAATTTAAGTCAATTGCGAGCGTCTTTCGTTTTAATCAGAGCACCATGAAGGTGAAAGTACGAATTTGCTCTACACACATGCCATAGGTGCCCGTTTATAGGGTAGGCAACCAGTCACACCTCATTCATACAAGGAAAGAACAAAGACGAGATAGATAGAGATAGAAAGTACATCCATGCCCAAACCGGGATGTACAGAAGTAACATTTTGAAATTAATGTGTTGACTGATTCATTATCCTTGATTGATTTTAATGTTCTAGTTAATAACTAAGGACAAATGTCTACAATTACACTTTATCCCATGAGAATGAGTATCTAGACAAATCGTTTGAAAGAAATACGAACTTTGAACTGACAGAAATAAACTTTGAATGATAGCTTTTGAGCTAATAGAAGAAATTAAATTTTTTTCAGTGTAGGAAAATATCTTTGAATGTTTCCAATTTGTTGAGAAATTTTTAAAGAAAAAATCAAATAAATAAGTATGATACAAATAAATTTTTATATTAATAAATTGAAAATCAGAAACCAAATTTTATTCATATCTTAAGAGTAGTTCATTATTAAGATTGTATGTAGCTGTTTCTGGAGCAGAAAATATATTTATCGATGAATTAATGGCCATTCTACGAACGTAAATGTCTGAAAAATGGATTTACTAAGAATTTCTAAATTATCCTGTCAACTATCTATAATACCATCAAGGAAAAGTTAATATTTACTACAATACATTTATTCAGGTATAACTTTAAGTACCATCTTAATATATCTTTCTAAAAGATGGTAATCTATAATCCAGTCCATTATATAGAAGTTTGATTTTATAAAAGCTACAATTCTGAAGTGCTATAAATCGCATGCTAAAAAAAACACACATTTCACAGACAATACTAAAAGAACACACATTTCTTTTAGTACTTTTTATTATAAGAACACGCATCCATATAACAGAAAATACTAAAAGAAAGATATTTTCAACAAAATATTTCTATTTAAGGTTTCGAAAACTTATAAATATCATTTTAAATTGCACTAAAATAAATTGTTAGTATGAAACAACTTATGCTAATAAATATTTCGCAAAACTTGAGAATTGTTTCTTTATGGTTATAGAATGCTTCGAATAAATAAATTAAAATTGCTTCATTTAAATATATTAACTAATATGAAAAAATTATCGAAAAATACATATTATCATTAGTTTAAATGCTACATATTTATTAACAGTTAAAAATCTAGAAAAAAAGCAAATTTTCTCAAATGACAATTTATATTGGGTTGGCAACTAAGTAATTGCGGATTTCACTCATTGATTTGGCTTCAGTTGGTTTTTTAGGTTTGCAGAGGGAGTACAAATGTAAAACACATTTTGTTATTTGATAGTTGGCAATTCAGCTGTCAATCAGTAAAAAAAGTTTTTTGATCGATTGCGTAGTTTTCGTTTGACGTTCGTTGAAAAATGAAAAATCAAAAGGAGCATTTTCGTCATATTTTGCTTTTTTATTACCGCAAAGGGAAAAACGCATCGCAAATTCATAAAAAGTTATATGCTGTTTATGGTGACGAAGCCTTAAAAGAACGGCAGTGACAAAATTGGTTTGCCAAATTTCGTTCTGGTGATTTTTCACTCAAAGATGAAAACCGCTCTGGTGGTCCAGTTGAAGTTGATGACTACCTAATCAAAGCAAAATTCGATTTGATTCGTCACACTACAACACGTGAGATTGTAGAGAAACTTCATGTATCACATACATGCATGCATTAAATATCACTTAAAACACTTTGGCTATGTTCAAAAACTCGATACATGTTCCTCACTAACTGAAAGAAACACATTTAACGCAACGCATTAACAGCTGCGATTTGCTAAAGAAACTTAATAAAAATGATTCATTTTTAAAACGACTGATAACTGGCGATGAAAAATGGGTTGTTTACAACAATATCAAGCGGAAAAGATCGTGGAGCATGCCAGATGAACCAACTCAAACAACATCAAAAGCTGATATTCATCAAAAGAAGGTTTTGTTATCAGTTTGGTGCGACTACAAAGGAATTGTCTACTTTGAACTCTTATCATTACCTTACCACCTTACCACCCAACCGAACGATCAATTCTGATGTCTACATTGAACAACTAACGAAATTAAACAATGAAGTTGAAGATAAACGGCTCAAATTGGCAAATCGAAAAGGTGTTGTATTCCATCATGACAATCCAAGGACACACACATCTTTGATCACTCGGCAAAAATTATTGGAGCTTAGTTGGGATGTTTTGCCACACCCACCATATAATCCTGACCTTGCACCATCTGATTACATTTTGGTTCGATCTTTACAAAATTCTTGAATGGTAAAAATTTCAATAATAATGATGATGTCAAATCTTACCTGATTCAGTTTTTTCCAAATAAAAACCAGAAGTTTTATGAACGTGAGATTATGATGCTGCCTGAAAGATGACAAAAGGTCATTGATCAAAATGGACAATACATTACAGAATAAAGTTATTTAGTTCCATGAAAAAATTGTCTTTGATTTTCTAAAAAAGTCTGCAATTACTTAGTTGCCAACCCAATATTATGGATTCAAAATAAATTATACCATTTTCTAATACTCGTTTTGATGTCATAACTCTCTTTAAACAAAGTAGTTCAAAATTAAAAAAAGATTTTGACAGTGCCGCTGTTTCAGAAATAAGTTTTATTACAATTTTAGTAACTCTCAGAAAACGAATATTAAACACAAAGCTTTATGGTGAATTTATCTAGATTTCATGGCTTTAAATTTGCATATAGAATTCAAATTTTCATAATTTATGTACTAATAGTTTATATTAAAATTGTTGTAAAGGATGGTTCTTTCATTTGTATTATTTTGTTTAAATAATTGATAACATAAATAATAATAATTTCATGTTTTCTGTACATTCGAGATTAAAACAATAAAAACAGAAGTAAAATCTATAAATTTGTGAATGCAAAAGGATTGGTACACTGAGATACATTAGGATTGATTCTGAAATTTCTATTAAAATTAAACATTTGAAATATTTGTTTCAATAGAACGTTTGCATATTAAATTTAATAAGACATGTGAAAGATAAAGAAAATAACTTTTCTACATTCTAGAGAAAAGCATATAGTTAGTCAATGTTTATTTTCCCTAGTTTTAATGTAAAATAAAATTCTTGGAATTTTATAATTGATTATTTATCAAAATAACATTGTAATGACTTTTGAAAATTTTACTTCATAAAGTATTATGAATAACAGCAGAATTAATTTTTCAATATTTTAAGAAAACAATTTTAAAAAGAATTGCATAAAATAAGTAAAGCAAATAATTTACCAAAAGACCTTGAATTCGTTAATTATTTTTAATGAATGTAATAAAGTTGAACACAAAATAATAAACACTTTGCAATATTTTGCATCTAAAAATGTACGTATAAAGGAAGCAAACATATTTTAATATTATATATTATAAGGTTAACGTAGAATCCTATTTGTATTTATTTGATAAATCAAGATTGTACTCATGTTTCCATGTTAATATTTTTTGTATAATTTTTTTATGTTACTGAAAATTTTGGTCAAATAAATAAATTGTTTTATTTTTAAGTACGATATTTTGCATAAAGTATTGTAAACATGAGAGAATATTTGCGATGTTCAATAAATTTTGCATGAAAAAGAATGAAAAATTTAACAAAATTTTGGAAATGCTATGTTTAAAAATACTTAATATATATAAAAATATCAACATAATAAATTTAACAAAATTAATGAAAACAAATTTTTATGCCTCTTTTTAAATTGTATATATACTAACTTTAAAAGTATTTCTGTGTAACTGTAACCTAAATATTATATAAAAATTACTGCGATGAACAATATTGGTTTATTTTTGTTAATATCTAAATCGTATTTCATTCTTTCGAGTAGAATATAAACGTTATAAATCTTCCGAAAAGCTAATATGGAAAGAATTCCACTTCATTCTCTTTTTATTTGATGTTTTGTATTTATTTCCTTTTTTTTAACTTTGTGGGGGTGCGTGATGATGAAGAAAAGATATCAAGAAAAATTGCTGTGATAGTCATGGTCACAATTTGAAGGGTAATTGCAGATTAGAAAAGAAGACCACCTACTCAACTCCGTCTGTTTTGGCGCCAAACCATTAATAAATACCAGCCGCGCCAAAAAAAGAACCGCGGGAATCCATTTTATCATTACTTCACATTTCTGACTTGGCAAAGGCGGCGACTGAGATCAGATGCTTTTTTTAAATTCGGTTCCTTATTTCCTTTTAAAAGAATTTTATAATAATGTCCAGTGTTCCAAGATTAGTTCCTTTTAAGCATTATAGTTTATTCTTTTAAATGATCTCGAGTGCATAATATAAAAAAGTATAAAATCGAAACGTTTACAACAGCGATATTGCTCTCAAATACTTTTGATTTCTTCACAGTTTAGATATTATCAGTGAAATTTTCTCGCTATGCGTGTTTGCTATTTTTTGCTATATATATTTTATTTAAAATGAACTTAAATCCATATGCTTTATAATAATTTAATTCATAAGATATACTTTATTCAAAAATATCCTAAGATTTGAATTTAAAATCTTCTTTTAATGACTTCATTTTTCATATGCTGTATAATATCGCTGCGTAATGAGTTTAGCCGTGCATTTTCGAATATATAATATAATATACTTTGTTATCTTAAATTATAACTGAAATTTTTTTATCAAATAAGTTTTAATGATTATAATCTAAAATTGAATTCAGAAATTGATAAACTGTTATTATATTTGCTATAAATATATAATTGTATGACATTTTGATGAATTTGAGTACTTTTGCACTGAAATATTTTATACATATTCATAATCCTGTTCCTGAGTTAAACAAGAGAAAATTAATCATCATAAAAATAAGCTCGTTCGATTTTTAAACATTTATTACAATATTTCAGGTGTAATTACTTATGTCACAAATGATACATTTTGTTTGAAAATTCTTCAATAACATAAGCAGAATAGTGGGAATATTCTCACTTGTATATTGTAAAATATACAATAAAAGACATTTGCCATAGTCACATATCTTGTTTTAAACAAACTTACGAGTAGTTTACATCTTAAAAAAATCAAATTTTGCCTAAAAATAGATTTATAAGATTTAGCTTTAAAACAATGTAAAATAAAACCAAAGTTTTTGATTTGTGGCAAATACTGCATTGAAATTTTATCCTTCGCAATAACTTTCAAAAATTAAAGTTAAATAAATTCTTACAAATATTGTAATTCCGGTGCATATTACAATTAAAAAAATAATATAAAACAAGTAAAAATAGAACTGCATCTGAAGTGTTTTTAAATATAAAAATCCAAAGAATACTTTTATATAACGTCCTTTGAAGCAGTTTGATCTGAAAATATTTCTCACATTCTTATGTACTTTTTATGTTGTTGTTATTGTTACTTAGGACACTTGGACAAACCAAGTTCACTTTGCCAACGGCTTCGTGAATATAAGTCAGTAAGTTGTATGATTTTGCTCTAAGTACTCCTCCGATAGATGGCACCACCAGATGATCCACTTCCTTAATTTTGACATTAATCTCGAAAAGGAAGAAATTTCCTCCAGACCCTTACACCCATGGTAACTGCTCAACGACTGACCACAGGACTTTCGATTCCACAGATTTAACGAGCGCGTATATCGCATGTAATCGGTGGGTCTTTGGTGGAATTGGAATCAAAACCCACCCCACCGGTGCCTGGTTTTTATGTTAATTTGAATAAGCGGAAATTATAAATGAGTAAGAATAACATTGCTTTGATTTCTAACTCATCAAAAATAATGATGTGAATTTGATCAAAATAGAAAATTTCATTTTGAAATTTAAATTTAATGTCACAATAAAACCAGAAAGAATTTTAGAATGTTTTTTTATTTTATAAATATCAATGTTGTATTGTTGTGTGCCAGCTAGGCTGGCAATATGAGGTGCGCTGCTCCACTTTTTCAACTGAACCATATTTTGGTGTGGAGTTCGACTTCCTCAGTACACACATGCCATAAGGACCCGTTTATTGGGTAAGCAACCATTTACAACACATTCATACACAGAAAGGACAAAGACAGGATAGATTGAGAGAGATAGAACATACATGCCCGAACTGGGATTCGAACCCAGGTCCTCCTATCCGTAGTCAGGGACTCTGATCACTAGACAGGACGGTTGGCTATATCAATAAATAAATAAATAGTACCAAATGAATATAATATTTAATAATTTTGTAATTATAACAGATTTTATGAGGAGAATAAAAATTAGATTTATCCATGTATTCAAAATTAAAAACCCGCTTCAGTCACATTTTAAAACTACTGAGGGAATAAAAATTTTAACATATCTCAAAATATTTTTGTCGATAGATTACAATTGGGTACCACTTGATTTTTTGGTGAATTTTCTGACCCCAAGATTGGCGCCAAAATGTGACTAACAAGATTGCTTTTGCAAAAAAATCTAAACTAAGATAAATTAAATTTTATCGCTAATTTTTGGCCAAACCAAGTCTGACTCAACTCTACAACAAACTCAGATTCTCTTATGACATAAAATTTGTTTCCTGTTAAGTAATTCTAAAATGCAATTCCTAAATGTGTATAAATTTATAAAAATTATTTGTTAAATATTGTTACTTTTTAATTGAATGAAACATTTTCAGTTTTGTATTATTCTAGAGGAATATAACAACATAAAAATATAAATGACATACCTAGGCTACTTTTAAATATATTTAAACTAACATATTTTTATTTATTTAGAAAAATATTTTTTGCATAAACATTTTTATTTCGGAATATCTTATTCTGAAATTTTATTGTTTAATTAGTTTCATACATTTACAGACTATTATTTTCCTTCAATCTTAGGCAATAATAACAGAGAATAAACTATTCTAGTAATCTTTCTGAAAAGTGTGATGCTTATATTCAGAGATATAAAAATTGATTTTTAAATTCTTGCAACTCTGTGAATTTCAAGACTAAAATATTAAAATCTCACCTTTGATTTCCTTAACTACGTAGTTTAAAACGTGTTTTCTCAGAAATTGAGTAAAAATTGATAAACATTCTGCCTGACATTTCGTGCCATACTTAATGTTTTTCATATAATTAAATTTGTTACTTTATAACCAAGATCATAATATAGTATTCAAAATATTTTTAATAGACATTCATTTAATTTTCATGATTAATAGTAAATATTTACCTTATTATAAAATTAAAACACCATCATTTAAAGTGTAATGTTTCAAATGAATCGAATTTACTAATTACTTTCTTAAAATGTTTCCAAAGATAGTATCTTCTTATGCAAAAAATGTAATTAATTTATAAATACTTACAATATCTTAGTTAATAATTTTTTGAGAATATAAATTATTGCATCGGTGATAAGGGCAAATTTTCATATGATTATTTCAGCAATGTTTTAAAAAAGTCAAATGTTTTATGCTTTATTAATCATAATAGCTGTAATTCAATTTTATGAGTATTTATCAATAAATTGATGTTTTTTAATCACATTGATTCATAGCATTATTAAATGAAAGTTTGGAAGACACATTTGAGACTTGATATATGGAGAATTTAAAAAAATTTCAGACATATGTTTTAAAATCTAATTCGTGTTAATAATGATTTCTTTCATCGCGAGCTATAATTTCTTCTAAAAAAATTTTCAAAAATTGGGATCAAAATAATATTTGTATAGTTCATGAGAAAATACTTTAAACAATATTGTAATTCAATATTCATTTATAATTATTTTTATAACAAATTTTAAATGAATATGAATATTCATGTTGCATTTAATTTCTAAGACATTGTTATTAAGACGTTTTATATTATTATTTATGGTCAATTTTCTTATTAAATATTGTAATTTTCATATGAGTAATTGTAAATTTATGCGTTATTATTTTACGCTTAACAACATTTTTAATTGTTAAATCATTGTAATTTTACTAATTATTCTTGAATTTCAATTTAAACTCAAATTTAGAAATACATTGAACAGTTATGTATATTCCACAATATCCCCATAATAAATTTGTGAGTAACTTATCTTTGTGCCTTAGCTAAATATTCTCTTGTTTGTTATATTTCTCTCTTCAACTGAAAATTCTCAACATTTTTTTTCCAAACCAGTAGTATTTGCATTTTATATATTTAAAATGATCATCATAAAATTTATTTCACAAAAACATGGTAGCACTTTTAAGAACGCATGAAGTTTTCCAGAGATTATGCCTGCATACAGTTTTTACAACCGGCCAGTTATGTGTTTCCCCTGTTTATGACTTTCAAAGCCTTTTTCGAGATGGCTTGTATTTTAAGAATGCTCCAGACAATTTCTGGCTGACTCGTTCAAAATGATGATTCAACGAAAATTAACTACCGATAAACTGCTTCTTTTATGGGAATAATATGCATGAGCGTAACGGATGCTTTTGAGTCAGGCTTGTTTTTTTGTTTTTATCAGTTCCACTTTTTCAAGAACCTTTTTTTTTACGTATCTTTTAAAATATGTAAATCTAAACATGTTTGAATTTCTCCGTAAGAACTTAACATAGCTTAAAATTTCATTTAATAATAAATTAGATTTTAAATTTATGATGCAAGTTTTTGCAATCTTAAAATTGTTTTATGGATAACATTAATTTTACTTAATAGGCTTAACACTTATTTATGAATTTCAGAGCCTATTCTTTCAATCGTTTCGATTTTATGGGTGCCCACAAATGTTTGTTCTCTTTTTGATGTATTTATTTACTAAATAGAGTGTTTAATTAAAAATTATATACATATGTATGTGCACTTAATTTATTCATTAATTTCAAATGAACCACTTAAAACTAAATTATATGTAAGAATATTCTTTTAAAACCACACCTCCCTTATTATGTTTGATTTTAAGTAATTTAATTTTCATTCAAAAACAATAATGGCTACTTTAATCTATTAATCTTAAGAAATGATGTACTTAACTGCTGAAATAATGTATTACATTAATAAATTTTCCAACTAAATATAAATAATAGCATCTATGTTAGTAAATCAATACATCTGAAACTGTGGAATGCTTTTATTTATTATCCATCACTAATTTATTTGAATGGAATGATATTTTTTGTTGCCTACTTATTAAAAAATCTTATTAAATATTTCCAGAAAAAAATGAAAATAAGAAGCCTAGAATATATTCAACTTTTGTTCTCCTAGATAATTTTGAATCTTGACATAAAACCAAAATCTGTGTTGGATAATCGGAATAGTATTGTGTTTCAATAATTATTTATATATGAAAATACATTGTTTATTATTTATGAAATCGAAAATTAGTGAATAAAATTTAAAGATTGAATTGTATATTTAGAAAAAAAAATTCCTCATGATGTTTAAACTAGTCAATAACTCTTGGAAAAAGATTTAATTTAAATAAACAAGTTTATCGTTATCTATGTTTTTTAAACAAAACTTTAAATTATATCTTTTCGTTGCCAAATGTTTATAAATCTTTACTTTTTATAATAAATTGATCACAGTTAAGTTTCGTTAAATGAATTGGTTCATATTTAATCAGAAAACAAATTTAATCACTCTTAGTACCATGGACGTGTTTAAGCATTATTTTCACTTTGTTAAGTACAATGAAAATGACACTCTTGTCAGCTTTATCGTCCTCATTACATCCTCAGCGCATGCGCATGAGGTGTTTTACGGAAACCTGACAGAAACTCTCAACCAGGAATTTCATCGAGTTAAAACATGAGAGAAGAACGCTAAATTGGAGTTATAATTTTTAGAGTTTCTGAAACTACTAGGGACAAAATTAAAGTATCAAGTTCCATTAAGTGACGGTTAGTCGATAATTGCAAAAGGTATGCCCTTCAAGAAAACCGAGATTATTGATTTCCCGGTTATATTTCTAAAGAGATAATGCGTGGCCATCTCTCTCTACCCTCTCTGGGGAAGAGATTCTACTCGAGAAAACTTTCCCCAACTCGTGATTTTCCTACTCACAAGACATTATGAATATTGATCAGTCTCAGATTGTGTACTACAGAGAACTAATGAAAGTCATTATCCAAATTTCTCCTCTGTTTCCATCGGTAAAGTTTATTTGGAAAATTTTAGTTATAATCATTACATTCACCATCTGAAGTTAGTGTATTGTTAACAATTTTACTTGCAGCTGGAACCTACAAGTTTAAAATCCTAAAATCTAAATTCAGGAGATTTAAAAGATATTCACATTTTAAGAATTATGAGAAATTTTATTTTCTAAAATCTAGGCATGTACTGCGTTTATTTAATAGGTTATAAATTATGATTTTTTGTAGCATGACTTATAGGTGAAAATATATTATTATAATACTACTGTACATCATGAGCAATCATTGAAATTATTGCAGGAAATTGTTTTTTGGAAATCAATGAAGTTACTATTAAAAGTGTAAAATAATTGAGACAGACAACAAAGTATAGATAAAATAAAATATATTCCTTTATTAGCCCTTATAACATAAGGATTAAAGGAAAATGGGAACAAGTATGTATTTTTAACAAATTTAATTAATAAATTTGTAAACTCAAAACAAATGTGGAGAAAAATTTGAAAGTTTAAACTAAATTTTTTTTAATAGTACTTTTAAGATTCCTTATTTTAATGCGAATAAAAAATTAATATGTTTTTTCTTGAGGTAAAATTAAGTATTTCAGCATGGGGAACATGTGACCCATAGCTGCTGAAGGGGCTTCAAAAGATCCGATTTGACAGGGGATTTGGAATTAATAAAAGAAAATGTTTTCCTCCTTTCTCCTTTTTTTCCTAGAATTAATAAATTGCGTTCTGCTGCTTTAGAAATCAAAATATTTTTAAAAAATCAAATGTACATTCAACGTTGATTAAATTTACTTTCACGAGTATTTCTGTTCATGAGTAAGAAAGAAATGTTTTAATATTTACTTTCATTCACTGATTCAATTAAACACATCTATTAAAAGCAGGAAGGAAAATATTCTTTTAAGCAGAGATCAGCAAATCCACTAATACCCAACAAATTCACACGCATCATCAAAATATGGATTTAGACATGTGTTTAAGTGAATTAGATTTATTTTTAATTCACTTAAACCTGTGTGTTAAAAACATAAAGAGTGCTACAAAGAATTTCGTTCCAGAGTAAGAAAATGAAACTATTTGTTCTACTTTATGTATACATATTATAGGATGTGACGTGGATGAAATATTATCTGACGTCAGGGATATTTTAAACCAATGAGAATCGTAATAAAGTGGCGTACTCAGAATCTCAACTGTAACGAAATAAGCATCCACTGTATGGTTAATAATGGCTTAAAAAATTGGCAATAATCTGCATCAACTCTTATCAACTTATATCATTCATAAGAAGTTTATTATTTAGAAAGCATTATTTATCATTAAATTTATTATTATAATTAAATCATGTAAACAACATCCAAGCACATTTTTAAATATTATCATTTCGCACAATGTAAAAAGAGCTAACATTTGATTATAAACTAAATTGGATATGTTGGCCTATTGCAGTTTAATCATGCTAGCAAGCTATGTTTTTTGCTTCTCCCAACTCAGTGTCATTTATTTAATCCCTTATCAAGTATATTTTAATATTTACTAGTTATTTAATTTATAATTTAATTAATCAATTTAAATATTAGTCGGCAAATTTGGACAAAGATTATAAATCACATATTGTTCTAATATGAATGAATCAAAGTATATTGATTACAGGTGCTAACATTTTCTCATTTGCCCATAATCCAACATATAAATTATGAGTTTTTTATGTTAACGAATAGTTGATTATGTAATTACAAAATCAGTAACATTATATTTTTAAGGTAACCGGTATTAGTGACGATCCTTTTCTTAAAAACTAGATTTAAAATAATTCTTAATGCGATAAAGAATAAAAATAAGTAAGCGAACTCAAATTTTTTATCTCATACCATTTATAAATTTGATTATTTTTAATCAATTTTTAATAAAATTATCAACCTTTAATGAAATTTTGTTACTCTCATTTTTTTTATAAATTTGGTGTATCCTCTGTTATCCTTTGTTCACTTTTGCTTGAAATTTTTGCATGTATAATTTTGAAAATGAACAGAAAACTAAAACAAATATAGTAACAGAAAAACTATAAGAATTAATAAGCAGACATTTTCTAGAACTTTTATCTTTATTCTATAATAAATCATGTACCAAGCAACACTTTAATCACTATCAAAACTTTTATTTCCCCAATAAAATTTGTTTCCATAAATTTCAATACATAATGCATGATCTGAAAGCTGCAGAAAATGTTATAGACTAATAATGATAATGATGTCTCATATTTGATAGATTTTTTTTTCAAAAATTGATATTTAGGAAACGCAAACAAATTTTACTTATGCTTTTATTTCAGATTATGTTTTTTAAATAATTATACATTTTTTCTATTTATTAAATACAAAAATAATTGGTGTAAAATATATTTTTGAAAAATTGAAGCGTAATAGAAGAGAAAAAAATGTTTGATCTGTATAAGCTGTCACTTTTTAGAAAAGAGGATTCATGTAACTAGCTTTTTACTATTTACAGTCCATGAAAAAGCAATTACATATTTTGACAAGGTTTTACTATGTTTTCAAAATTAATTTTTTGTATTTGATGCCAGTGATGCTTTCATTGAGTGAACTTAACATTTTTATAATTATTTTAACGTAAAATAATTGAAAAATCAGAAATATTTGTTAATGTAAGTTAAAAAATAAGAATTATTGCAATTTTATCATATTCCTGGGTGTACTTTAAAAAAAACTTCAAAATCATACTGTTTAAAATCATTTGCTTTATAAAATATACTAAATATATTTAAAATATTTTCTAAAGAGTTAATATAACCTGAGATTTTTTTCAAAAATATTAGGAATATATGTACTATGCATTTTATTATTATAATAAATTAAGTGGGGTTTTTAAAATAAAATTCTTACCGTACTTATGAAAAACATTTGTGCCAAAATAAGAACAATCTGTTTCTTTTAGATTGGTATTTACAAGTGTGTTAGATAAGAATTAAGGAATGTAGTTTTCTGGAATTTATTTAGTTATCAACATAATACATTAAATTCGCAGTTTATATGACATTCATTGATAAACTTTTACCAAGAATTATGTAGATATATTGCAGCGATTCAGAAAATATTTATGAAATTACAAAGCTCCACTTATTTTTGGTAATACCATCAGAAATACTTAAAATGTTTTTAATTAAAAAAAACTTTAATAAAAATACCCATATGCAAAGTATTCAATCCGTGCGAAATTGAAATTAAAATAATATAATCTTAAAGTATCTTTATCAATGCACAGGCATGTTGAAGTCCGTATAGTACATTTTAAAAAAAATTTAATGGTTGCATTAGACATAAAACCACTCTGAGTTTACACGAAATGTTATTCAAACAGCATCAAAAAGATACATTTATTCATTTGTTACACGCTTTATACATATTTAATAACTTTTAATAATTGTTTTGAACGTACAGAAGCTTAAAAGGAAAGAAAATTTTCTTCATAAAAATTTTTTATGTTATTCCTTTAGACTGCTATGATTTTAAAATATTTTTTTCAAATAAAAGAAACTTGTGGTTGTAATAGAATATTTGCAATGTCTGTAGAATTAATAAAATTAATATATTTGTCCCCCAATATATGTATTCTAATGTAACTTTTTTATTTTTTAAGATCTTTCGTCATGATCGCATTAGATATTAGCAAAGAACAATTTATATTAAGTGCAGTGGACAATCAAACAACGTTAACTGAGAGAAAGATAATTAAGTGAATGCATTTGATTGCCATTTAATGCCATCAAAATATTTCATCTTTTAATCCTCAAAATGTTTGAAATTTCCTGAGTTATTTTTCAACTACAGAAATATTTGATAGTAACATTTAAAGAAAGTATTTGAATATGAAAAATAGTATACCTAGCATAATCCATAGAAAAAAATTATCCAATACATACTTTGGTTTTGGTGTACGTATACCTATATGAATATTTTATCAACTCGTTTTGATTTAATTATATATAGTTACATACTTTGTTATTATATCTCTTTATAATAAAAATGAAAAATACTCATTATGTAAATTTAAAATACTTTATTTTATATGAAATTTTAAGGCAAAATCAAACTGAAATGAAAATGTTCAACGATTATAACTCATAAGGGAAACATACAATTATATGATTAAAGATTTATAAGGAAATTACTGGGCAGCTATTTTTTATTAATACAAAAACACGACTGGAAAAGAATATACCAAAAATTAGACGGAAAAAGCATCTGGTATATGAAATAAAATTAATTAATTGTTTATTTCTGTTTTATTCCCTGATCTTTCAAAAAAAAGGTATTAATTTTTTTATTGAGAAGAAAATCATAGATTAATTAACATATATTTATGTAATAACAATTGTTGCATCGTTTGGTAATTTTAAAAAAAATTGTGTTTTTTATTTGAATCAATCTTCCAAATAAGAAAAATAATTATGTTTCTTAATAGAAAATTTACTTCACAATTTTAAAATAATTAATAGAGCAAAAGAGCATTAGATGTAAAATCTTTGTAAAACTAAAAATCTTTTAATTTATTTTGTAACTCTTTAGACTAAATAAAACAAGGAAATAAGATATTTATTTCGGATTCCTTAATTTGTTAAGAAGAAATAAAACAAAATGTTGTTATCTATTTTTAAGTCAAAAAGCTTCATCCTACAAAAAAATAAATGTATTGCATAACAAACTTATTCATGAGCAATTAAAAAAATTTTGCTTAGCCGAATTTTTAGCTTTGTAAGGATATGAATATATAAACAATTTTAATTTGAAAATACAGTTATGAATAAATTTATCGATTGCCCTGATATTTTATTAAACGGTATATTTTTATTTAATCAAAGGAAGTTAAATTTGAATTTAAATACTTTAATAGTAGATAATAATAAGTATTTTCATGTTGTGAAAAAAATTAATGCTTATCCTTAACATTTCTCAGACATATTGAAGAAATTAAGGTAAGGTTATAATAGGAAAACTTCAATCATAATCTAGTTTTATATTTACCATAGACATTTCGTTATTATTTTTCTTACTTGTAATGTGCCTTTGTATTATTCTCCGATGTCATGAAACACTAATATGTGTTTGAACATAGAAAATCTAAATTTTTAGCTATTAATCTTGTACTTAATTAAAATCATGCGGACCAACTGAAGCTATAACTCTTGGAGCGTCAGCTATTACTGACCATATTGCTTGTTTGCTCTAAGGGTACAACAAAATTAGACTTTTTCCAAAAATATACAGAATCCTGGTAAATAAAGATTCAATTCATTTTACTAAGACATTTTATTCAGATCACTTCCTTAATTGAAATTATTCACGAGTCCTTGGGCATTTGGAAATCAACAATTAAATAGTTACTTTAATTCTGTAATTATGAAAATTGGCAATTATGACTATTTTTTCACTTATTTTAAATCACACTTAAATAAGGGGGCTTCCAACTTAATTTACACGTACTAAGAGTGTTGGTCAATTTTGCAAAGAATGATTAGGAGAGACTCTTTTTAAAGTACTATCATAAGTAATGATATATTTTCTAAATATTAAAAAGAAATTCTTGGAAAGGAAAAAGTATCCCTATTTGTGAGGAATTTAAGTATATCATTAACCTAAATTATTAACCAGGAAATCAAAAAATATTCGAGTGTAATAAAGTAAATAATTTAAAACCCCATTGTCTTTTTATTCTTATTTCTTACCTTTTTATATCTTTGATCCGAGAGTTAAATGCCAAACTAAGCAAATCATTCGATTAAAAAATTTTGTTATTTGATTAATTTGTTGAAAACAAGTCTTTTATTTATTAATATTTAAAAGAACGTAAAAGGAATATGTTTTCTTTTACCTTCTTCTTATTAAATAAATTTGCTTTCTCTATACTTTCTACATTTTACCCACCTGTTTTAAACTTTTCTTTTTCTGCTTCAATTGAAGCTAGTTCTTCCCTTTGATCTTAATGGACTTATTCCTTTGAGTTTTCGATTTTTCTTTTGCGATTCTGTCTAGTCACCATTTGCATCGTTCACTTTTTGCTTAAACGATATGTTATGAGAACGCACTATACTCTTTATTTGAATCCATATTGATTTCTTTTGGAGGAAAACTTGCTCGAATACACAAATTACCTTCATTATTTTTACAGATGTATTGACGGCATTCACAGTTCTTTATAAAACAGGTGTTATTTCTAAAAAATGCATTATCTACCACTAATTCTTCAAGAACAAAAGAGTTAGCATCGGATCTAAAGTATTATTTTTTCACGTTGACTGATTTTCAGTTTAATTAGGAAAACGATGCATAATTATCCTGTTTTGAAATGTTCAAGGAAACTTTAAACCAGGAATTTCATAAAATTCTATTAATATGTACATATTAGAGGAGTAATCTAAAACTTCTGCTTCATAAATTTTCTAGATTTCTCTATTTCATGTAAACTTTGCTGGGCAAATGGCTCAACTGTGTGTATCTAATGTTTTACTTATCTATTCATTTTCTTCAAAATTCCTGTTCTATATTTAAAATTAGCAAAATTTAGATAAAACTAAGAAAATACTTTGCAAAAATTAAATTTTTATTGCACTTAAGTAGTTTTTAAAGCAATTTGTTAGTTTAATTGTATCAGATTTATGATAAGAATTATTTGTGATAAGCTTGCTTTGGAGGAATATTTTTATTACATTAGATAGTTTAATTTCAAATTGTAAATAGATCCTTTCACATAATTAGTATAATATACTAATACTTACTTTATACACAAGAAAGAACTCAAAGTGAATAATGCACTTCTACTTTGAGTACTTTCTTGTGTATAAACTTTTAGTATTGATGAAGAAACTTTTATTAATACTTAGCATATGTTGATTTTGGATATTACGTTTTCTTCAATTAAGTTTCATTTAGTAGGATAGGAATTCTCATGTTTAAAATATGTTTATTTTTAACTGAAATATACACCATATATATATATATATATATCCCTTCCGTTTTAATTTTACTGCAATTTTTACTGTATGAAGAGATAAATTGTAGATAAAAGGCAGAAAGACTGAATGACAGGGTAGTAGTCGACCATCCGCCAAACCAATAAAGACGCCAGGATCGATAAAACCGCGAGATGCAAGATGAGTCAGCAGCAGAAAATTTATCATGGCAGGGAAATTTTCAGCCAATTTGCCAACTGACGTGGAAAGATATGGCTAAATTTCCAACTAATATAGCTACAGACATTTCTTCAACAAAATTTCCCGAATGGGAAATGTAAAAGGAAAGACGTATATCAGGGTTCTTTGAATTTCTTACTATAGTAAATGAAATTGCTTATACTCTGGAAAAGTGCTGATATGAGAAACAGACATGATTGCATTGATGGATAAATTTCATAAGAATTAAATTGGAAGTAAGAAAAGAGAAGAACACGATGTGTCACTATTAAATATCTATGGTGAATAGAAGAAAATAAGGCAACAATTTACCATGTCACTTCAAGATCCTTTATTTTATCAGAAGTGTTTGATTCAGTCAGAGTTAACTTACGTTTCGAAATGAAAAACGAAACAATTCCAAAATATCATCACTAACAATATCTTTGGAAACGAAATATTTTCCAATTTCTGCATTCTATTTCCATTCATGTCTTTTAGATCATAATTCTTAATTCTTCGTATAATGTATCATTTAAGTGTCTTTTCTTTGGATTGAGTGAATAAGATACAGCTTATTTGTGTGTTACTTACTATTAACTCAAAATACTAAATTGCGGCCGACCAACTTGTCTAGTGGTCAGCGTGCCTGATTACGGATAAGGAGGTCCTGGGTTTGAATCCCGGTTCGGGCATGGATGTACTTTCTCTCTCTATCTATCCTGTCTTTGTCCTTTCCTTGTATGAATGAGGTGTGAATGGTTGCCTACCCTATAAACGCGTACCTATGGCATGTGTGTAGAGCAAAGTCGTACTTTCATCTATATGGTGCTCTGATTAAAACGAAAGACGCTCCCAATCGACTTAATTCGCATAGCATAGCGAGCTTGTCTTGTCCAAGTGTCATTAGTAAACAACAACAACAAAATGGCGCACAGGTATACATTTGAGCAAAAAACAATAAAATTTTATTTTCTGTTGAGATGTATATGGTAGTTAAAAAAATTTTGCTAAAATAAATTAAAAATAAGGCTGAGAAGAATTCTACTCCTTTTAATTAATTTCTTAATATAGTTTTGAAAAAAATGAAAGACAATTACCATATTTTTTAATACGAAACACATTTTCTCACTTTTTATTATTTTGTATCTCATTTTTGAGCCATAAGTAATGAAACAACAAACAAAAAAATATACGATGGTTGGAAAAAAATTGTTCCAAAAAAGTTTTAATGATAGAGAAGAATGCATATATTTCTTGATGCTTAACTTAATTTCTAACTGTGTTTACTAGAATTTTGTTGATATAATTAAATTTTGATTTATAATTAAAAAAGAATGAGAAATTCATTTCAAATAAAAAATTGTATACGGAAAAATTGTAGAAATTAGGATAACAACTACAAATCAGTAGTTATTAGAATTTTAAACTTATCTGGTAATCCTTCTTACTTCCAATTATCTTTCCTCACATTTGGTGCTAATTTAGAGTACTTATGGAGAATTTTATGAAAAATTTTAACCATCTGCTAAACTTTACTTTCTCATTAAAGTGCGAATCAAAAACAAACAATAGCCAGATGTTCGCTAATTTTCACGCCTCTTTCCCGCCTTTCCTTACTCTCGACGCTGGGATACGGCCAGATGGGTGCAAACCTGAGATAATACTATCTCACTCTAAAAGCTTCAGCTCTTCTACTTTTCCATTTTTAGCGTTTTATTGCTAATATTTCAGGCTTAAATCTCCTGCACCCCTCGTACCTTGCACCCATTTCCTCTTTAATGTTCTAAAAAGTTGTTGAGATTCGATGATATCGGAAAAATGGCAACGAGTATAGTTTCTTCCTAACTGCTCAGGTGTCGAGAGTATGCAACAGAAGTGATAGCCGGCTTATGGCAGTTATTGGAAAATGGATGTAACTCAGCCTTCTTTGCGGTCAGTTTTTCTTGGGAATATAAAAAAAGCTGAGAACCAAGTGCATGAATTTATTATTTTTGTTATCAGTTTTAGATTTATTGAAAAATAAATTTAATGAATAAAAATGTATAGAGGCAATAACACACATCTGTTGCAGTATAATAAGTAAACTGTAACAGTAAAAGGAAGTATTTAAGACATGGTTGTACAGGCTTACAATCTGAGTATCTAACTTTATGCTTTGAAATAAAATTAATATTTTAAAATTTATTTTAATTAATTATTTTTATTTTATTAATATACTTTTTCTCTTGAAATAAGAAGTTTTTGATTAAGTGAACTATATGATAATTACGCTACATAAACATTTATGAGAAAATATTTATTACAGACTAATTCTTTTATTAAAACTGATGAGAAAGTTGTCATATAATGTAATGCTATTGCTAAAACTACTTCGATGTTAAAAAAAATGCCCCTCATTTATATTAAATGATCTCACAAAGAAAATATATTTCTAAGAAACAAATTATTAAAAATTAAGATTTTTTATTTATCTTCATATGAATCATAGCATTTTCATGATTTAAAAATAAAGCTTAGTGAATAATGAACATTATAAGCATTGGATATTTTTGCATTTAAAAGATATATAATTTTTTAAGAAAAACGATGTAGAAAAAAATTCTGCATTAAGTTTTGAATCAAATTTTGAATATCATATAGCATTTTATTTCCTGTGTAGAAACTTATGTATAATTAAATGAAAACAGTGTTAACTTTCTCAATATATTTATCTGACATATTTATCTGATTTATTTCTCAACATATTTACTGAGATTTATTTTTACGCACATATAAATTGAAAAAAAAGAAAGAAAATTTCTAATTACTTTACTTCATCACTCCCTAACAGGTAAATATTTTCATTAAATGGCAGTAATATTTAAAATGCTTATATTTAAATCTACTAAAATAATATTTCGTTTGGAATATATGTAAAATCTATTGGAACCATTAAATTTAAATTATTCATTTTCAAATTACTTTTGCTCTTAAGCTATGTAGAGAAAGTAAAATAACATTTTATTTAAGAACATTCTGATTATTAATATAGCATAATTAACTAAGGATATTTAATTCAGTAATAAAATGAGCTAGTGAACATTTTAAACATCCGAGCATAAAAAGCTGAGTTAAGCTTTTACTTAAAAATATAAAACTTAGAAAAGAAAAAAATTGGTTTTATGAGAAATATAAAAAGTTTAAAAACTAAACCTATAAAATAAATGTCATCTTTTCATAAAAGTGTAAAAATTAATCATAAAATAAAATGAAGCTTATTTATCTAAAAGTATTTTAATAAAAAGGTTTTCCCATTTCTAATATCCTTTTCACACATTTTGAAATTTTTTTTTGAATTGTGATTGAGAATTTGAAGTTATATCCCTAAGAAGTCATATTAGAGATTAACAAATAAAGTCATGTTAACAAATAAAAATTTTAAGCGTTATCTGTTTTACTGAAAAAAAATTTAATAGAATGAGGAATTATGTAATATACTTTGAAAAAAAAACATTAAATATTTTACGTTTATAAAAATCTGTTCCAAAATACTGTTGAGAATTTATATAACTATAACAGATATAAATCTCAAAATTACTTTTAAAAAAAAAAGTTTATGTCAGTAGAACTAAAATTTTAATCGATAGAGAAAAATGAAAACATAACCATAAAACGAAATATTAAGAAATGATTTTTCAATCAAAATTTTGTAAAATATACATTAAATATTTCATTAGTAAATAACAAGAAGGAATTCGAAATGTATGAAAACAAAATTTAAATGCAAGAAAATGCAAAATGCTAAATGCTATCCAATATATTTTCACTTGAAAATATTAGATTATAGAATTTAAGAGTTTAAATAATATTGATTTGAAAGATGAAATTTCTATAGATAAAAAATATACTGAAAGGGAATTCCAGCCAAAATTTAAATAAACTCAAACAATATAGATTTTAAATTTCTTAGAAAATATAAACTTCGTCATGTTTACTCTAAAAATATAATTTCAAGTAAACCCTTGCTTTTTTTTCTTTCAAAGTAGATAAAGGTATAATAAATTAAAAAATTAAAACCATTAATTTTTATTAATATATTTAGAAAATGTATGAAAAAGACTTTTTTGCGACAAAATTTATTAAAGAAATGTTTTTTTTTTGTATTGAGTAACGTTAACGCATATGGAAATTTTAAATTAAGAAAATACATTACCCATATAAATGATAATTTATCATTAAATTTCTTTTACAGAATATAAATTCTGTGAAGAGAAAATGTTAATGATATAAATTTTTGAAAGAAGCTTAAGAATCATTTAAATAATCTTTTCTTAAGTAATCTCCAATTTCAATAATTTCATTCTTGACTGTCTACATTCAGAAAATGTGAATTTATACTGAAAGTACTTGAATTTTTCAGTTTTAATGCAATCAAATCATCAAATTTAAAATTTTATTATGGCATCAGTGGAACTGAAAACTTCTTTTCTCGCAAATAAAAAGAATATTTCATTCTAATGAATACGAAAATTGTTAATAACAACTGTCACATTAAATAGAAAATTCACAAGAACATTTCGAATTTACTTTCTTTACTTAATAATTAGATTCCACGTATAATTGGGTAGAGTTTCCGATTGGCTGTCTAAAGTGCATCTAGACAAATAGAGTAAATAGCAATGCCAGCCAAGTAATTCTTTTGCTATACAATGACAAAGAATTACTTTTCATTGTGAATTTTTGTTCCTTGAGCTCTTTCTGTCAAAAGGAGGTGATATTTCAGGAATGCATTTTCTAATACTGAATATGCATAACTTTTATTTAATAGAAATAAAACTATAAAGAGAATATAATTTCCTCAAATTCTTTGAAAGTCATTGTCAGTGCTGAAATAATCGTATTTGTGGAAGCATTCCTATTCTCATATTATCAGTTTGAGACAGTTGATTCAAAATTTTGTAAGTCATCAAGTTTCTTCTTAATTGATTTGCATTTGAACTATTGCATGCACAAATTGTTTCAATATTATTTTTATTTTAACTATATAATGATATCTTCAACATAAAAACGATAACTATCATCAATATTATAATATTAATAAAATTCTCTAATAAATATAATCTTTCCTGTCAGAAAAGGAATTAACTATTATTAGTATATATATATATATATATATATATATATATATATATATATATATATATATGTGTGTGTGTGTGTGTGTGTGTGTGTGTGTGTGTGTGTGTATTTTGTGTCTAATGCTTATCTAAATCTGTTTTTCTGCTTTCCTGATGACTGTCGATGTCAATAATCTGATATTGACTCTTATGTTTTGTAAAAATTAAATATTTTAATCATAAATATAGAATATATTAAATGTATTTAAAATTAAAGTTGAATTGTTTTCATATTAAATTTAGTTTCCCACCGCTCAATTTTTCCATCAATTCCTGATAAATATAAATATTTAAAAAAATAAACTCTTGCGACAGTTTCCTTCTTCATCGCATAATATGGATTCAAAATTAATACAATTAAAAAATAATTCATTCGATTAAAAAGAATTGCTACAAATATTAAATTTACTAAATACATAGTGCCATGGTAAGCAAGTGGTTAAGGCCTCGGTTTTCCGTACGGAAGGGCTGGTTTCAATTCCCAATACCGCCAAAGACCCACCGAGTCCATGTGATATACGTGCTTATTAAATCTGTGGACCCAAAAGTCCTGTGGTTGATCATTGAGTAGCTACCATGGGTGTAATGGTCTGGAGAAAATTTCCTTCTCCTTCATGTCAATGTAAAATTGAGAGAGTAGAACCTTTGGTGGTGCCATCTAGCGGAAAAAATTAGAGCAAAATCGTACTTTCATTTTCGTGGTGCTCTGGTTAAATGAAAGTCGCAGCCTACTGGCATAAATTCACATAGCCAATGGCAGAGCGAAATTGGCTTGTCCAGGTGTCATAAGTAACAACAACAACCTTAAACCTGCAAACTCATTAATTATGTAATTTTGATTAATATTTTATTTCTTTTAAATAAATTTCCTCCTCAATTTTTTTTTAATTTTTAGTATGATAATATCTTGATAACAAAATATATAATCTAAAGTGAATCACAATGGTATAATTTTTTATTAGAATATTTGGAAAATTATTCGTGTAGCTAAAAATAAATAATGCTTGTAACATCCTAATTCTAACACAGGAAATTTTTGTTTTGTTTATTAAATTTTTATCCGTAAAAATAGTTTGTATGCGTTTTTAACATATATTCAAGACATTCTAGATATTTTCATAATATTTTTAGTTTCTTCTTTACATCAAGTAGAAAGCAATACATATTTTTTATCATTAGTTTGCATTTTTTTTCTTTGACAAATAAAATAGTACAGCTGCATTGTTGTCTCTAATAAAGATTAATTTCCTGATCCATATATCTTCTATCCAACACCTCTAAATCATAATGTTCATTAAGAACACATAAAACTATTCATTATTTATGTATAAAGATTAATTATTTGAATATCAAATAGTTCTATATTGCATTTTCAGGGACATCAAATAATTTCCTGTAAATAAATTTTTTAAAATTTATTTGTACTTATGGAATACGAGACATTTATAAACAACATTTATAAAAGCATTCGAAACATTCATAAAAGCTTATAGTTTTTAAAATCCTTTGAACAAGTTTTTTTTTCAAAAAATCTTAGGATTCGTAAATTGAAATTACAGCATGATTCATTCGGATGAAGCATTTATTTGAGTTTCAATGTATTAACTAAAATCTTAAAACTCTTTGAAGTTGTACTTTTTTTATTGATTAAGATTCACAAACTGAAATTACAGCAAGATTTATTCAGTCTAGACATTTTTGAAGCATTTAAATACTTTGAGGTAATGCATTTTCGAAAAAGATTGAAATTAGAATTGGAGCAATATTTTTCGTAAAGAGAGTCTTTTCAACTAAACTAAATCAACAAATATTTTAATTTTAAAATAAATAAATTATTTTCATAAAACAACAAATGTGTTTTTTTCCCAGAAACAGATTTCTACACTATAATTATTATCAAATAAACTGATTATATTATCTAAACTTGTGTGGCTTAATTTATATATAAACTCTAAAATGATTTAATTAACTTATCTTATTTTTTATAAATTATTTCGTAATATACTATTAGAATATCATGTATTCTCAGAAGTTTTATATTTACATAGACATTAAATTACAGAAATTTTCTGATTACAACATGAAACTATTGAGTAAACATAAAATCGCAAGGAAAAATAAAAGTAATATAATAAAATAATGTTATAAATGAAAACAGTTATCATAAAAAGCAATTTTTATTGAAAATCATATTTATTTAACATAATAATCGTTGATAAAAATGCTCATTGTAAACAATAGTTATCTTTCCCTTAAATATTTCCTGTTATATATAAACAGAACTTACAAAAATACACTTCATTCAAGAGAAAACATTGATTTTAATCATTTTTCCTATAAAAGTTTAAAAAAGCTTATTTGTTTTAGAAAAATATCCTGGTTACTTTATGGAGGAAACATTATGATTCTTTAGTTTAATAAATTGGCTCTAAAAATATATTTCTGTAAGTAGTCTGTTTCTGAAAACAAATTGATTCTAAAGAATGGTCAGTACCCTAATTGATACTGACCATTAATTATTTTTTATGTTATAGAACTACTATAGAATAGGAAGGGATTTATTGAACAAAACCGATATATCATTGGTATACCCAAAAGTACGATTCTTTGTTTTCTGTTATTTCTGTTTTATTTTCTGTTACGCAAGAGATAAAGCGTATAGTTTCTGTTTAGTTTTAAAATTTTATATATATGATATTTTTAAACAAATTGTGCTATAAAAATTCCTATACTTTGTATTTATGACAAAATTTATAATGGACCTTGTATGAAAGGGTCCAAAAGGAACTAAAAGATTTTTGAGTATGATTCGGACAGATTTTTGGGTTATCGAGCAAGATCTTGTTGGTCGATTTTTTACCCTTAAAAGTAGAAACTTCTAAATTTAGACATATTATGATAACTGAACATTTTCTTAATCAGAAAAAAATAGTTTTATTCAAATGTTTTCTTAATTATTTTAGTGATTAAGTGTTTAAGAAATAAATATGAAATCATATGCACAGTATTTTGCGTTGTTTTCTTTTAAGAATTTAAAGTAATCAAAATTTTTCATTCGGTTTATAAAATTTAAAGTTTCTTAAATTTGCGAATTATATTATTTTTTTCTCAAAGACTTTCGTCGTGTATTTTCTATAAATATTGATGATATTCTCCATTATTATTTCTTATGCTTGCTCAAAAATAAGAATAAATGAACAATTTTCCTTTTATTTTGTCTTTGGGTAAAATATTAGGTTTTTTCTTGTTAATCTTACATGAAAATATTCAAAAACTGCTAATGATATATAGATCTCAATCTTCAAAAAATGAGTGATGGGTCTAATTCATTGTATTAATATTTAAAGAATGAAGGAAGTTTCTGGCTAACGAAATGAGTGTTGTTGCAAAATAAATAATGCAAACTATTGGTTACTTATTTCCATAGTAATGGAAACGTGAATATAAATGGGATGTATTGAAATGAATCAATTGGTAATAAATCACAAGCACATAAATTGTTATGTGCAAAGATATAAATTAACTGAACATTTCTTTCACTCATGCATAATTTTATTCAATTCCATATTTCTTACTAGGCTTACAAACTTAATTTTCTTGAATGGTATTATCGGAAAACAAAATATAACATTTTTTTCTTTTAGAAATCAACACAAGAAACTGATTTTTAACACCACACACTGATAAACACTTTTCATATAGATCTTAAAAATTTGTTTCATTTTTTTTCCGCTACTTTCCTTAAATTAAAAAAAAAAAACTTATCAAACTAAAAATAGTGAATAACATAATTTTTCATAGCTTTATTTAAACTTCCATATTTTCACTGAAAAACTATCAGAGTTAATATTTAGTATTATTTTTGTTTTAATTCATTTCATAAATTTACATAATCTACTATGTTTAATTTTCCATTTCGCCGGTGCAAATCTCGCTAAGCGTAAACTAAGTCACAATTGGCAACAACACACAGTATATACTTAAAAAATTTTTAAATAATGTTGTTTTACATGAACATTTTTTAGTTTATTTATTTTTAATTGTTGTTCTCATGTTCACGCTATGCGTGGAATGATGGATGCAAGAACCTCAATTTATTTACTTATCATATTAGATTACAATTTATCGGGTGATGTATATTTCAAAATCTTATTATTTTTTTCAATATTTTTTATGTGAATTTGTTATGATTATTATTTTTTAAGATATATTTTTAAAATCCGATTTTTTCTAGAGAGATTTTATGAAATTGTTGAATTTATATATATAGCAACATAGCATAAAATTATGAAATGGAAAAAAAAAAAAAGTCGAAATAAAATCGTTGACAGTAAAAGGCATGTTTTGGAAACGTAGCAGTAAAAGGTTACCAGCGGAGATATTCCCTCTAGCGCCGGTTGTATCATTTTTGGCGACTTTATCGCCTGCGCCGGCGAAATGGAAAAGTACCTCCACTAATAATTAAGAAAAATTTTTTCCTCAACATTAATTTCCTTGACAGATAATATATTTATGATTAACACGACTATTATTACATCAGAAATTGCACCTTATTCCATCAATAATATTGATGTCATCATGTTATTGGTGGAATGTTGAACTTTAGTACCAAAATCTTGAATAATTCATGAATTAATATTTAATCTAAGAATAAAGATAAAATATTAATGTCTTCATTGAATAAAATTCGCTAATTCAACTTTTGTAACATCAGAAACTGCATCCTATTTTAAATTGGTATCGAATGCTTTGAACTTAGAATTACCAGAAGCATATTTGGAAATTAAATATCAATATCACACGCAGATTAAAAAAAATTTTCTCCTAATAAGAATTTAATTGATAAATAATTTTGCTTATTGTTTTCATAAATTTCCGCTTCAGAAATTCTGTATGGTATAAAGTAAAACTTAAAGTATTTTGTCGCTGAATAAATCAAACCGAAGTCCATTTTTTCATGAATTGGAGTTGGAACACAAAAAATATATCATGGTATAAATATTCCCCAAGTGAAATTATGCTTCTTAGTTTGGAGACTTCTTAGTTCTTAGCAAGGAGAGTTTTCTTTTGGTTTCTGCTTCTAAATTATGAGAATCAATTTCGGGGAAATGGTTGCAAACCCATTGGATGGCCCCTCAATTTAGGTCTTTGGAGAATAGAAACTCTGAAATGAACAAATAATGATCAAACATCAGCAAATAACATATACTAAGCAACTGTAAACATAAACATTTAAGGAAAATAGTATTAAAAGTATAGAAGCAGATACTAAACTAATAACTAAAACCCGGTGGCAGAACAGCCTATATGTTGACCAAGGCTTACAGTGCCCATGTTTGTCTTCATAACAAAGGGTCTTGAGGTGTGAAGCATATGTCCCTGTTAGGTCGTCAGCCTGACGCGAAATACTCAGTGCTTACTTCCCAAGCATGCTTGGTACTCAATTTATTGACCCACTTAAGGAAGGGAATTCTGGGTCTACGTTGCCCAGCCCGATGATCGAACCTCGGGACTATGCCTTGACAGAGGAAAATGACATTTACCACCGGGCTAAGAAAAAATTAGTTGTTGTTGTCGTGTGCCAACCTGGCTGGCAATATGGGGTGCGCTGCTCCACTTTTCCAACTGAACCATATTTTGGTGTGGAGTCCGACTTCCTCAGTACACACATGCCATAGGTACCCGTTTATAGGGTAGGCAACCATTCACTTCACATTCATATAAGGAAAGGACAAAGAGAGGATAGATAGAGAGAGAATGTACATCCATGCCCGAATCGGGTTTCGAGCCCAGGACCTCCCAGAAAAAATCAGTACTTACTTTATTTGAATTTTAAAAGAAAATTACTAAGATTTCTTTTACTCAATGAGAAAAAATATGTAAACAGAAATTAATTGATTTAACAAAGAAATATCATGCTGTAGATACCCAGTTTAAAGTATTGCATTTGAAAACTTATTTACACAATAAGTTAGATGAAAACTTTATATTTAGTTTTAAATATTAAAAAAAAATATAATGTGTAAATTCCTTATGATTCTGAAATGTATTATTACTTTAGGCTCTTTAACGTATTTTAAACTTTGTAAATAAAAAGTGAGATTTATTTAATTAAATATTAACTTCAGTAATTGAAAATCTGAGTCTCCAAAATTCTTAAATGTACAAAAACCCATGAAATTTCCTTTAAAATTTATAATCATGGATCGGCAGAATAATTTCAAATAGATCAGTTCATTTTTTTACCGTATCCTTCTTAGGAAATTGACTTATATTGAGGAACTTAAATTTTCCTTTTCCGCTTAGGAAATAGAATAAACTGAAGCGTTGCAGGATATTTAGAATTCTAAACAAACGGTTGATACAATGTTTCTGAAGCCAAAGTCGTCTATGCACCCTTATAAGGTAACCGAGTTTCCCCTCAATCTAACGGCCATTATTGCCATGCTTTAGAATTGTAGCTCGGTTGAATGGGGTTTATATTCAAAGGAGGTTGAGCTGATATATTCCAAGGACGATTAATCTTTTCACAGAAAGGGAACCCTTTTCAACAGGTGTCAAGGGAGATTCCGCGTTACAGGCTGCAGAAAATCGAAGCACTATCCCCCGGTCTTATCTGCAATATTCAGACTCAGAACCTTTCTAATCTGATGGAATTGATGGCCACTCACGCCGTTTGTCATCTGCAAAGGAGAGTTAAGTGGTGTCGCGCTATCTCAATCAACTTAAAGATGTCGAATTTTGTGTAACGTGGTTTTCTCTTAGTTTGAATTTAGAAGATAGTTTTCGAATATATTGTTGTGTTGAAACATATTTTAAACAATTCTCATATTATTAATTTAAATGTAAAATATTCTAGAATCCTTTACAGGGAGTATAGAAAATAACAAGCTAGTTTGCATTCAACATGCTTTATTGTATTGTAATTTGAAATATTTATAAACTACATCAGTTGAAAATGAAATATAATATTCATTTGAAAAAACTACTATATTAAAAAAAGTGGGAAAAAGATTATAAACAAACATACAAGTAATAATAAAAATGATTCGCTCATTTTATGTTAAGATTAAACATACTAGATAAAATTAAATGTATATATGCAGCATTTCATTTTAATTTCCCATTAATATTATTTCAATTTAATAAATTTTTTAATTAAAAATATTAGATTATTTTGGAATTAATTTTGAAAAATGTCTAAAAAGTTCAAATATAAATTAATAGGAAACTAGAGATAAAGTTTTAAAAAGAATTGTGTTTTAAAAAATGTACCCTTCGATCTTTGGTGTAATGTATTATTATGTTCATGTTGTTATTTTATAATTGATAACTGTGTTTCTATAAATCAAAATATTTAAAATAGAAACTGAATGATTATATGTAATAATCATAACTGCAAAATGTAATTTTCAAATTCATTTCTTTAAAAAATAAAAATATTTATATGAAAATAGTATTGTAATTTCATTTGCATCTAAATTTTGTTCTATAAATTTAAATTTTTTCACAAATAATTATAGTAAGTTTATTGTTACAAAAATGATTCGGGTAAAATTATCCCTAATAAAATTTATTTAAAAAAATTTTAAATCCTTTTTTTATTTTTAAAAAAATTAATTTAAAAATTATGATCGGCCTTTCTGCATTTGCAGGTGAAGCCTCTGAAGTAGACCTTGCTGAAAAAGACAATGGAACTCAGAGGCAATCTAGTGAAGGGGCAGCAATGAATCATTCACAGGAGATAGAAGTGACCTCCAAAATCATATTCTTCTGGTGAAAGTCAGGAAGGTATCACTAGCATGACTCACTCTCTGACCAGAATCATCTGTGGATCATCAGTGAGGATTGCCTCTGAAATTCTAAGATGCTCTAGACAGAAGATACGTTTAATCGTAAGCTTCATAACTGGGCACTACTATTTCAGAAAACACCTCCATAAAATGAGACTGTTTCAGCAAGACCCTATCTGCAGGAAATGTTATACGCAAGAGGAAACGGCCAAGCATATCATTTACAAATGCGAGGCTCTTGCCCTCCCTAGATTAACTTCTTTAGGCATTATCCATACTAGAGAGTTACACCTAGACACCATTAAAGGGTTATCGGACTTTATTAATAAAGTGGGTGACCCGAGTAACTGGAACTAGGAAACATTGGGTTTGGAGTTAATGGTACAAAATGCTGATTAAAGCAGAGGTGCCAATGACATACAAACCCAACCTTAAGAAGAAGAAGAAGATAGGTTAAATTGAGACTCAACATATAAAAGTATTTTTCGACGAGTTTTTTTATCTTTAGAAGACCTAACAAACTCTGTCATCATAAAAATATCAGAAAAATCGATGGCTTAGCATTTCGAAAGGAAAAGATCATGCTGAACATCCTTATATGAAAAGGTATCCTAACAGACATCACTCTATATCTCCTCTGCTAGTATAGAGGCAACAGAACATTATACTAACTAAATCCTCGAATTTATAATATTTGAGGAGCTATGGGATCTATAAACGCTAACACTTCCTCATTCGAAGCAGTACATAGGAATGATTATCTGCGAGAAAAGTATTCATTATATGATTTCGGCGGTGTTGTCTCTAAACCTCAACATATAAAATAACAATACATATTTACAATCTGGCCTCTTCGAGCTGTCAGTAAAATGGTTAACGCTCTTGCCTTAGATTCAGCAGTTCCTGGTTTCGAGCCCCATTTTGGGCATGGATGTTTATAATGGTTCGGAATTTATTTTAAACTTTATGTCCCTGTCTAAATAGCGCTCGTATACAAAAAATGACCATTGACCCACAAACAAACCAACCTACCTACAATCTCTACAATCTCACTCCAGTCATCTTTGGACCTTAAAGATGATATTTTTGGAGAAAAAAAAACTACTGCTATAATCTTTAGTTAACAAAATTCACGCTGTTAATCAATATGAGAGCCGATGATTTGCTCTATTGTGATTTTTGTGTGATGCAATATTTTACTTATACAAGATGATTACATCTTTTGTTAGCTGAAGCTATTTAAAGAGTGTAATAAAAACTATTCAATAAATAATCCGTCTTTAGATATATATTATTTAGATCAATATTGTTCTTATTTGCATGTCAATAAAATGAATTAAACTTCTGTGTTGGTTTTCAGATCATTTATTATCCTACGTGATTAGATATTAGTTTACAAATTTTTCATGCGCTCAACTCATTTTTTGTCGAAATATCATGACTAAACTTATTTGTCATCTGAAAATTTGCGTTTGGTAATACATGAAAAACACTTTGCTTTCTATGTTTATTTTTACTGTCATTTCCAAAACTGAATACATTTTATTTTGTTTCCCAAATAAAACTTGTATAATTATAGTAACTGATATTTAAAAAATAAAATTTCACTTATTTTTAAAAATATTTATAAAAAAAAAACTCAGAACTCAGGATTTATATTATTTGATTAATCAAATCTTTTTAGCAAAAATATATATTTCTTCTTAAGTAAAGCTACATGTGTTGAATATCATTACTGTTATTTATAATCTACAATTAATTATTTTTGGTGATTCGTTTTGCCATATGAACCAAGTTGTATGCGTTACAAAATATAAAAGAAAATATATACTATAAAAGAATCAATATGGGAGCTAAATTAACCAATAAAAATAACGAAACAGTTTGCTTTAAAAAATTTCTGCCTTCTTGGTTTTAAGATGTTCTAATTCAGAGCAGATAATTACTTTTATAATTTGGCAGTTTAAACATATAATACTAATTAAAAAGCATTCTTTAAAAATGTTTGGGAAAGATTGGTTCTAAAAATTGATACATATTCTTATGCGAATTATTCATCTCAAAAATAGGCAACACTTTGGACCATTAGTCATTAATTACAAATTGATACTGTTAAAAAATATAATGACATATATGGTTTATGAACATCATTTTATTTATCAAGATCAAATATCCAGCCTCATATTGTTTACAATAGATATACATATGTCAAGCAAATACTTTAAGTAATGACAATTTTGTATCATAATGCATTATTTTTTCTAGCACTTAAACTATTTAATTGGTTGAAAATAAATTATTTTCCTTGAATTGTGCTTAATAATTTATTTAAACTATATCCATGACTCTTTTACACAAATCTTAAAATATTCTCTATTTTTCAGAGGAATATTTTAGACTTATATATTGTTAAAAACAATGTTCTGGTGTGTGTTATGTGTCAGTTAGGTTGTTAAAAACATATTTCAGCTATTTTCAGTACATGTTATTCATTTCAACTTTCAATTAAAATACTTAACAAGAATTTTGCTCTAAAGCTTTAATTTAGAAAATACATATTATAAGCCAATACGATGCGAGGGATAAATATTTATAACATTAAGGCAGAATAAAAATAAAATTTAATCAAAAACACAAAATAAACGTTAAAATACAGATGCACAAATGACAGATAGAGAAAAATGTTCTCCTAGATACAATAGGACAGAATTTTATAATATCTTCAGTATATAAACCCCTAATGTAGATCCTATATATAACATTTAGCAATAAAGAACAATTAAGAGAATTTTTTCTTTTTCTAAACTAAGGATTACTAAATTTCGAGCGTATTACAATCTCCCCAAATAATTTTAAAAAAAAATCAGAATTTACACAGAAGAAATTTGAAAGAAGCTTTAAAATATGTGGAAAAAATTTAATTAGAATGAAAATACTTAATATATCTTTATTAACTGATTTGACTTTCAGCAAATCATTCTACATGTTAATATAAATTCTCTTTCAAAAATTGTATTTAAAATATGGAGCACATTCAATATTTGATTATTAAAGGATTTATCAGTAATGCTTCCTGTAAGTACCGTTTATAATGAAAAGTTGCTTTAAATTACAAGTGTAAAAGTAAACAGAAAATATTGATATGAGAATTATGCTGTATTTCGTTGTCGAAATCTCTTTTTTTTCTTAATAAATAATCATCCTTAATTCTAAAAATACTTCTTAAAACTTTCATAAAAATATATTAATAGTTTTCATAACCATCAGGATGAGGCATATTTCTAAAAATGTTATTTTTAAAACCAAATCTGTAAATGGATATAAAAAAGTTAGAGATTTTAATTCTCTACACAAGGATCATTTCACTTTCTTACGAATAGTTGTTATATGTAAGACTTTCACTTAGGAAAAATGTAATTTCTCTTTCATACGTCAATATTTTATAAATTTCATTTGAAATATATAGCGTAAGCTAGTTTAGATATAAGTATTCTTCTTAGAAATGACAGGTGTACCCTCTAACCAATGTTGAGTTATGATTTTAGTTGGGTTATAGGGATAAAAACACTGGATGAATTTATATCTGTCAATGAACCGTCTCTTTGATTGGAAAATATTACATAGAGAAATAAATTTTCATTTTCTAACTTTGAGAAAAGTAGATTATTTGTTTTAGCTATTACAAACCATACTAAAAGTATTTCACAATTTAATTTTATCATTATATTTTTTTTATTAATCATTGAGTTGAACTATTATCAAACGTGAAATGGAAGTATTTAAAATATTTTATTTCTTTTTTCACAAAGAATTTTCTAACTTGGTTGAAAATATAAATTTTAAGTGTTGATTTTTAATATAGTAAAAAATAAGCTATATGTATAAATTAATTTTTATTTGATGGAAGGAATTTATAATTATACGAAGTTATTAGTTTTAATTTTTTACACGTGTTTTTATAAATGCTTATTGAGACCTTATATATTATGGTGGGGAATTTTCAAGAATTTTATAAGTGCATAGTCACATTTTATTAGAATTCAAATACTATTTTTAGAAAACTAGAAGCTGTTTTTTAACTTCAATAGATTCAAAATTTAGGAAAATAAATCACATTACATATCTTAAAAAATCACTTTTTCAGATTATATTTATAATGAAATACAAAATAAATTGTAATTGAAATTTAACAATTTTATATTTCAATAATTGTAAATTTTATAGTAAAGTATTTTTTTATTTTGAAATATTTTAGTATGGTATTAACTAAAACTTAATCAAGAAATAAAAGAAAAAAAGTTAAATTATGCTTATTGAAAATTTTATTAACTAAAACTTAATAAAATTTTCAATAAGCATAATTTCACTTTTTTCTTTTATTTCTTGAAACGTCATTCGTGATATAAAAAATTTTCTACTTTATTTTCAAATGATATTTGATATACTAAATTAAGATACATTGGAATTTTACAAACTTCTGATTCTGATTTTGTTTTTTATTCTTTTAAAAATAATTCCATACTTGGAAAATTACATTCCTTTCATTTGTCATAATATTCTGTTTCATTCATGCTAGAAATAACTATTGAAAAAGAAAATGTGATTTTAAATCAACAATAAATATACTTTGGAATATTTTTTTTATATTTTATAACATAAGTCTCTTTTATTTATCAATATGAATACATTTTACGTATATTTAAATTTCCCTCATTGACTATAAAATGATTATATATATATATATATATATATATATATATATATATATATATATATATATATATATATATATATATATATATGATGTATATATATATATATATATATATACATACATATATATATTAACATTAGTATCAATAAAAGTTAAAAAACACAATTACATGTCAAAACCTCATTTAAAATCATACATTTTCCTAGGACAATACAAAATACTTTATTTCAAAGCAAAAATTAACATTTAAGACGAGAGATTAAGCTGTTCATTTACAATGAAAATTGATTAATGAATAAAGATCCATTACATTATCAATGTACAGGATCGAATCCAATGACAAGAAAAGTAATTCTATTTTTTTTTTATTTATGGTGTTTTCTTCTTTTTTTGTACTCGTGAGGAAAATCATTCATACATTAATTCTGGTCGGTTTCAATACTCTTTGCAAACCAAAGAATAAAATATTTGAGGTTTCTTAGAATAGAACTGCATAGAGCATATGACACGACCACTCTATGTCTTTATTTTAATTGTTGACTATTTTAATTGATGAATTAAATATATTTTATTTACTTGTGTGATAATCAATACGATAACACTTAAAATTTTTCGTAGTAATTTATTTGTCACAGAAGCTAAGTAATTCTATGAAATTTTATATAATAGATATAATTTGATGCAAACACTATTTAAAATGACAAGAACAAGCAATTCGGAATTTTAAAATCCTTTACTCATAAATATGAATTTATGAATAAATGAATTTACTATGAAAAATACATCATTCGATGACTGACTGAGTAGCTATAATTAATACTTAGTTGAAACGAATGCTTAAAACATATTTTAGTTGATTTTACGTGGATTAAATAGTTTTAAATATTACACTTTTGCTATCTTGCATGAAAATCATATGACCCACTCATATAAATTTAAGATAATTATTATTTCGAAAAATATTCTAAATATCATATATGATCAAATAATTTTTTTCTCCTTTTCCATGAGTATTTTAATGTGATATGTATTATGAAGATTATGCTATTTTGAATTAAATTATTTAAAATAAAATATATTGCTTAACACTTCTACAGTAAATTAATTCTTCGGGTATTTTACATATTATCTAATAAGAGAGCTGAAAAATTTGATTTCTCTTATAAAAGAGAATTAAGATTCTTCTTTAGACTTTAAAGATTTTTACCTCGTAAGATCTCGTAAGATTTATTAAGTAGATATAAATATTAAAAAAAACAATTTAGATACAGAAATAATTTATTACTTTATTTATTACCCCTTATTTTATTAATTAAGAACGAAATGTTTAATACTTTTTAATAAGAAACAGATTTTTATTATTTAAGAAATAAGATATTTTTTAGGATAGGAAAAATATTAAAGATAATCATAAATTAGTTTGGCTGTAATATGGATATAACGATAAAAGCTTTGTAACAATTTATTCACAAATTCAGCTCCAATGAAAATAAATACATATTGGTTACAGGAAATAATAATAAAGTCTTAATATTATTATATACTAGACTATAAATATATAATTCAAATAGTAAACATAAGTAAAATTTGAAATATAACTCTATTGTAACTTTTAAAGTTATTTTAATTCTTAATTATAGCATACGTGACAACTTTATTATAGTTACCACGTAAAAAGGTAAAATAACATCAAATAATAGCATAAATCTCTAAGGCCATAAAAATATTGTACGAAAAATTACAAATGATATATGTTATTACATAAAGTAAAACCAATATGTGAACAGAAATCTTTACTTTCTTTAAACGAAATAAAATCAGTAGAACATATTTTGAATTGGAATGTTGCAATAAAAATAAAATATGAATGGCTATTATTTTCACATTGAAACATTTGAAACTTTATCATTTCACCAATAATAATAAAATGCTTTTCTTGTGTAAAAAAGGCCATATGTCAAAACGAAATTTACTTAATGATGTATTTATTTTTATTTGTAACACATTACTTAATTCTTATATTTTTATCATAATAAAATAAAGTGTTACAAATAATATTTTTTATATTTTTGTTTGTAACATGTTATATTATATTTATTTTATATCATAACTAAGCTACTCAATAATAATTGTTTATTGTAATATCCTTTGATATGAAATGATTACTTTAAGAATGTAATCATACATTTAAATAATAAATATTAAGTAATTTTACACTTATTATTTATTATAATAAGCATATATTCAAAATAATTATTCTACTCAATGCACACTTTTTAAATTATACATAGCATAGGCTAATTACTTTGAATAAATTTTGTTAATTATGTCAATTATTTATAATACAGCATTTTAATTTCTTATTATTCTAGGGCGTGCCAGCAATAATTTATAAAAAATATATAAAGTTAATAAAAACTAATTTTATGCTTTTTTATTAATATGGCATGAAGAAACTAATTGTATTAATGTGATTGCAATAATTTTCAAATCATATTAAATTACCCATTTTTATCCAGATAACCAGAATAATTATTTTCAATCATTTTTGTATGAGATAACAAACCTTGAGCAAATAATTTCATAATTTTTTTTATTTCTTTAAAATTTGGAAACTCTAATCTAAAAGCTTCTTAATAAGAAATTTTAGATTCAAACATAGTTATAAAGTTTTAAATCAATAATAAACAAAACAATTGTTCTTTGTAAAATAGTATTTAAAAATTATTAATGAAATCTTACATTAAAATTAACTGTTCTTAATTATGGGGTGATTAAAATTATAAAACACTAATATTTCAGTTAAAATTTTCAAAAATTCTAAAATTTAATTTTAAAATGCATAGGTTATTGAAGAATTGTGAAAAAAGCTGTGACATATTAGCAACGTTTTTCATCTAAAAAAAATATTCTTTTAAACTAAACGAAGTCAAAAGTGGTTTACATTTGCATTTGACAGCAATCATTGAATTTGAATAATATTTTATTAACAAAAATCTTTTAATAAGGATTAGTTAGCACTAATATTAAATTTCATTTTACTTACAAATTTTTAGTATTAACAAAATTTGGTACTATATAAATTTGCACTCTTTATTATATGTAAAATTTTAAGAAATTTCCAAAACATTATTAATATTTTATTATGTAAATATGTCATAATAGAAGATTGTTATGCGTCTAGAATTAAATATATAGGACTGAGTTATAAAAATGCCTTTAAAGAAGTATAAAATACTTTTTTGTGATTTTGAACACTGAATAATTAAAAACATCAATAAATGATATAGATTAAGGAAATTTTTGTAGACATAAATAATATTTTATTATATTTTAGTAATAAAACTTGAATTGGTTAGAATGAAAAATAGGACATGATATGAGTTAATCTATTCTTTACCACATTGACTTTGAAAATAATGGAATGAGCTGATCTGCAAACTTTTCTCGGACTGAATGTTCTCATGTAACCTGGAGCACTAATTCCTTAACTCAAACTGTAACTGTATTTGAATTCTACATTATCTAAAAACTCTTATTTCTGTCAATTCAGAACTGTCGCATGAGACAGGCTTTTACATTGAATAAAAGTAAAGCTGTCATATTCAAACGATGATTAATATGTTTCCAGAAGAAAGGTAAGCGCTTTCTCTGTAAGGAGTACCACAAGGCATTCACATTTTAATCTATCACAAAACTGCTGTTTCAATTCCAACATAGATAATTTCAGTGAAGAAGGTAAGACACCTAAAAGTTTCGATGCACTGAGAATGCACTGGAAGAAAACACGCAGTTGACTGTACATAATAAAATATTTATACTTCAACGATACTTTTTATGAGCAATTTAATATATTTTAAGTATTTTCTGTATTGTGCTTAAAATGGGAAACATAATTAGAAATTTGACTGATAGTTTTTAAAATCATAGCAAATTACCCAAAATAAAGGATTCAAACATTTAAAGTGTATTCCGGCTTTAAAAAGTTTTTCATTGAAGTCTTTAAATAAAGGTAATAATACATGTTTACTGTATTGTGCATAATCAAGATTTTAGTTGTTCATAATCAAGATTTTCATATTGTGCATAATCAAGTGTGTGTAAATGTGCATAATATAGAAATAATATTGTGCATAATCAAGATTTTAGATGATAAGCAAGATTTTAGATCAAGATTCAAGTTCAACCCACATTTGACTACTCTCCTCCTTATTGGATCTCTACAAGGCTTCGTTCTCCAAGGCCTATTGTCGTCCGCTGCGAGCTTCATAATAAAGGGACAAATCTGTCATCCTGAACTTGTAAAACCATACCGTACGTTCTTCCATGGCACTATCTCAAATGATTGACATAATAGGGGACTTGATGCAGAAACTCATAAGCGCACTTTGAAGTCATAAACCGAACAACACCGATCGGCATCTGTTATTACGCCCATTTCGCTTCTCTACTATACGAGTTAAATTTGAGGAAACTTGAGGGTAGATCTGCTTTTATGACAACTGATATCCCTTTGCTAGAGTGGCTGGTGACTTAAACACGTCATACATTAATTTGCATACTTATTCTCACTTCATTCAATGGAAACGGAAAAAAACAAGAACTTCCATGTTTACCTTGTATGAAGATGGAAGAAATGGTATCTTTAATTTCTTATATCTAATATCTTTATTATAATATCTTTTAGATACCGATGTGTGTGCTCAAGAAATTCTCAAACTATTGGATGATTGCAAAAGTAACTGAAAAACATATATTATTTGATGCTTTACATATTTAATTAATTTTTAGGTGAATACAATTGTAACATAAATTTTAAGTGAATTCTTTAAAAAAAATATGCAAAGTAATTTCGTTTAAAAATCTTTTAGGAATTTGAGTATAAGTAATTATTACAAAAATAGTAGAAAAATAAACATTTGAATATTTCTTGCCAACTTTCTAAAGTTTCTACCAAAATAGCAATTTTCTTTACTTAAGAAAGCAAAGAGAAACTTTTATAAATTTTATAGCGAAACATTACTTTTAAAAAATTAAATTTATAAATGAGATCAAGAAAATAATTGTAAAGAATCTTCAGAGAGAGAGAGAGAGAAACTACTTATATAAAAATTCTAAAGAAAATAATTTATAAATGTGTAAACTAAATAATTTTTAAATCAAAACTTAAATATCACTTTTACTCATTAAATTTTTACTTTTTAGATTAAAAAGATATTTTTAAGTAAATACATTCATATTGATATTTTAAATATTTATTATGCGAATTTCATTTTTTGATATATTTATTCAATGTAAAATTTATTTTAAAAACGAATCATTTTGAAAGAACTTCTAGAAGAGCACGATTATAAAACTTTGTTGAATTCTCATTTCCAAAAAGCAGTTTCTTATTTCCATTCCATTTTTAAAGAACCTTACTTGCTTTAAATGATAATGCATTATTACATTTCTTTCTCGTCACATAATTAAATCAAACTCTTTAGAGAAATTAATAATTAATGATGTAAATATATTGAAATGAAAAGTTCAAACTAATTTAAATAATTTCTCTAAGCCATCCGCAATTTTAATATTTGAAAATATAATTTCCATTTTTACATTTCTCCTGCTAAATTTTTTAGAAAAATGTAAATGTTGGCCCGATGCAATTAAATTTGTTGTTTTATTACTTTCCTGCCATTTAATTTAAAATTTAGTCTTGGTGTGACATCCCATCTCATTGAGACTGGGAAATATTTCCTCCTCCCCTTTTTGGGATAAAAAATAACGTTTAATGGAACTCAACAAAAGTTGTAAATAACAATTGCCATATTTAATTGTTAACTCTCAAGGACATTTGGAGATATTTTCTCCGGTTAGTAATTAGATTTTTCATGTAATTGGGAAGCTTCTGATTTCATGTTCGAAATACAACTCAGTAAATAACAAAGCAATATACAAAAAGATAAGCATTATTGATGTAAGTAAAAAAGACCTAGTGCATGCAACATTTTTACTTTTCAATTTGCTTCAAAAGTTAATAGAAAATATTACAATAAATCTTTGTACACACTTAAAAATATAAAACACTCGATAAATTTTTCGAATTTTAATAGAGATAAAAATTAAAGTAAATAGGATTTTATAAATTTCTACGAATAATCTAAAGTGATAATTAGAGCAAAAGATAATTCTTGATTAAAATTTTTATTCTATGCTCCTCTTATCAAACACTTAGAATAGGATATATTTACGTTAATATCAGTAATATATTAGAAAAGCAGCTGCATTATCATACTTTTATTAGAATTAATTTAAAGAGCCGTGGCAGCCTAGTGGTTAGGGCATCAGCCTTCCATCCGGCTGGATTCGATTCCCAATGCTGCCAAAGGGTCACTGAGTACATGTGATATACATGCTCGTTAAATCTGTGGAACCGAAAGTCCTGTTGTTGGTCGTTGAGGAGTTACGATGGGTTTAATGGTCTGGAGGAAATTTCCTTTCTCTTCAGATCAATGTCAAAATTGTGGAAATGGATCCTCTGGTGGTGCCATCTATCGGTAGAGTTAAGAGCTGAGTCGTACTTTCACCTTCGTGGTGCTATGGTTAAACTAAATATACACTCTACTGACTTACATTCGCATAGCGGACGGCAAAGTGAGCTTGGCTTGTCCTAGTGTCATAAACAACAACAGATAAATTATTGAATCATTTGCAGCAGAGAGTCAGTAGTCATAAGTTGCACAGAAAGGGTTACTCCTGGTTGACAGCAACATCAAACCAGGTCCATGAGCCCGAACACCTCCAAACATTGAAGCTCTCCTCCAAGACGAACAGACATCTTGTCTGACCCTTATACCGATCTCAGAAAAAGTAAGGCAGTTAATGAGTATTATCCATACGGCTGCCCTCTCTGTCCGGACCATCAGCAATTTTATCATCGTACACATCCACATGCGATGGAACCCACTGAAAGTTGATTTTAACATTTGCAATCAAGCGATTCAAAAGTCGGGCGATGTTTCTAATCATTTGGTCCCCATGCTTCCACCAGGATAAATGCTCAATGGAATTTCGTCTATTACTCAAAAGCCAAATGTCAGTGCAAACACTCTCAGTTATGCAAAATTCCAAAGCCTTCTCAAAAGGTATTAGTTCTGCACGGAACACCGAGCAACTGATGGGGTTTCTTACACAGAATCCAATGCCGTTCTCTTTTTTAGCAAAAAATCAACTACCCAAAATAGCGCCTTCACCCATGCTGCCGTCAATATAGATCTGTAATGCTTCACAAGGGATTGTATCGATAGTTTTCAAAGCAAGCTACCTAAGGTAATCTGGATGATGTATGTTTTGTTAGTATATGAGCTCAAAATAGTACCAATTGAAATAATGAATGCGTGTCTTCTTTACAAGCTAGTCATGCAAAAAATGATATGAGTCCTTCTGTTGTGGCTACTCATTTAATTGTATGATTTGAGGTCAGGAGGATGTTTTGAACCACTGTGTTGGCTGACTCTACTATAAAAAATACTATCAATTACTGAATGACTTCAAATAACTTGCATCACTCTCGTTCAATCCCATGTATGAAAATCCATATTCCTGTTCTAATTGATTGTAAGTAAGAGTGATATCTTAAAAGTCACATGATATACATTTAAGCTCACACAGAATAAATTTTTACTGGCCATTAAGTGTAACTAAATCATAAATTTTGTCAAATAACAATACTGAATAAGTTTTGAGGTGTTGGAAAAACTCTTTTTCGGAATTCATGTTTTATTTGTTATAAGTATGATAAATTCCCCCAAGAGGTTTCGCGGCAAATCTGCCATCCTTTGTTTTGATTATAGTGTTTCCGATTTTCCCTTTGGTGTCGCCAATTTGAATTTTTGTTGCCATTTTGGACTTTTTTGCCAAGTTTGGATTTTTTCCTCGTGTTTTACGTCATTTTTGTGTCATATGTAAGTTTTTTTTAAGTGACAACAATGTAAGAATTGCTTGGTTACAAAAAAAGTCAAATTCAAAGACTTCGAGTGGGAGATATATCATACTATTCCCTCTCATTTGCCATAAATTGTAATTCTTTGATACCATGTTCATATTTAAAGGTTTCACATTTATAACGCTTTTATAAATCAATGAAATAAATATAAGTTAGCACGAATTCATTATGTATTTTTTATGTTCAGTATAATTACCAATCAAGTTACTTGTTGTATACAATTATCTTATCGTATTATGTCCATTTTAGCATGATTTTTGTAAAAATAGCTGTTTAATAAAAACACAAATAGATGTTTTGTAATAACATTGCCAGATATGACAATTCCTCATTGAATGAAAATGTGAAATTTTTGTGGCTTCCCTTCCCCCCAAAAAAACCCATTTCATATTCGTATTTTAAATAATTATTCTAAACTTCAAACAATTATTTTAAATTTGTTTTTTCATCCCTACTTTTTCTTTTTTTCTGGTGTGGTGAAAACAACATGAGATTTAAATTTATATGTTCTTAGAATTTCAAAACTTTTCAATATGTGTAATTAAGATAATTAGTTAATATTTGTAATTCAGCAAAGTGTTCTGTACATAATTATATTTTAAATCATTTGATTCTCTTTAAAATGTGCATAGAATTTACAAGAACGGAAATTATAATTTTAAATATTTTGAGTAATCAAAACATCAAATCCTAGTAAATGTCATTTTGTCATACTTTTCTTGATGGCGGAATTTCAAACAGAATGTTTCCCATTAAATTTTCATAAATTTTGTTTCTTTATCATTTTATATAAATTTTTTAACTTTGCTGATTTGGATTTCGAATTGAATAAAATGAAAATCAAAGTACCTTTTGAACCACATCTAACATCCACATTCTAGATCGTATCTAAACCATGAACTGTTGAAGTGAAATAAAAAGTTATCTTTAGTTATCAGTTATCTTTAGGAGCTCATCATTATATCCTAGTTTATTAATATAATTATAAATATTGAATCATATATTTTGGGAAGTGAAGAAAACAAAAACTTGAAACAACTCAAGCTCTTAGTTTGAGGCACGATTTCTGTTCCTAGTATGAATATGTAATTTTTTATGAGTGCAATATTTAATTAGTAAATATCCATATTAGTACGAACTTAATATTTTTTGTGAATTAAAAATACTAATTTGGAACAGGATTAATTTTGAGAGAAAAATACTTACTTTATTCCTTTCTTTTTCAAGTATTTTAAGAAAAATATTTTTCAAAATAAAGTTAGAAGAGAAGAATTAAGACTAAATTATGCATAAGACCTTAATAAAATTCTAAATATATTTAAATTCATATTTTTTATAATATGAATATGTCTTCATATATGTCAAAACTGCATTTATTACTTTAAAATTTAATCATTTTAATTTGACAAAATAATTTTTTTACAGCCAAATTATTTAAATTAATAGTTAAAATGCATTTATTCGACATAGATTAGTTAAACAGAAAGAAATTTTAGCATAATGTGTTTGATAAATACTGGATATGAGTCATCAATTTTAATTTCTTAACAAGAATAGCTTCAAACTTTTCTCGTTAATATGAGTATTTATAAGTACAAATTACCATATTTAAAGTACTAATTACTTAAACTGAAACATTGGATATCAAATAAAGCTAAATTATATTAAAGATGAAAGATTAATTCTCAAATTTAGATGAAGTAAATAAATTTACTCACATCGCAATAAATTAAATTTTTAAATTCATATAGGATAAGGAAAGATCTTATTGGTTTTTGCAAAAACAAAAAATAATTTTTACTTTATTTAACAGTAAATATTAATTCTTACAATTAATAGTTCAGTTTTAATGGATTTAAAAATTACAAGAGTTAAAGTTGACTACAATGTAAAAAGCAATTAATATTTGGTTCTAATTTGCCAATTTATGCAAATTTATTTGATCCTCTTTTTATCACAACAATTGGTTGATGATTAATGTAACAGAAAATTTATTATTGCTCTAAGGCAATTTTTAAACGTATAAATATTTGATGTATTAAAAAAGAAAAATGAAATATAAAAAAAAGACAAAGTCTATCAAAAAATACAAGAGATATATCAGCAAAATATATTTGGTACATAATACGCTATGCAAAGAAAAAATTATTAAAATTATATTATTTTGTAAAGACTCGGTGATGATAAAATCTATTTTTATGTAGTCCCCATTGTTGGTTTTAATCACTGTCACATTCTTTGGTATGAAATTAAATAGAGTCTGGGTATAGCAGTCCATACTGCTTCCACATATTGTCAAAGATGATCTCTTGTAACAGTAAGTGGTGCATCCCCGAGCCAATTATTGGGAAAGAATAGATGAGACGTTTTCAATTGGTGAAAAATCGAAAGAAAAAAAGAGCCAAGATACCAATTTAACGAATAAAAACGAACTCTTGAATATTGCATGTCACTTTTGGGGCACATTATCTTGTTGGAAAATACTCGGTTCAGTTGGTCAGCCATTTCTTCCTGCATTCTGTGATTACATATCTACGTAATAGTTGCTCAGTTTTGTCTAACATGCTCCCTCATTGTTCTGAAAGATGGTATGTAAGATGGTATGTAATCTTTATAGGCTTACATTTATGGTATATGTATGTATAAGTAAAAATTTTGTCGAAATCAAAAACATCTCAAAACATGCACGATGTTTTCTAACATGCACAATTAAGCAACTGACGCATAAAAGAGAATAAGAAACCCCATAAGTAAAACCATTTGCATATTTCAAATGGATAATATGTTCTCAATTTCTAATTTCACCACTAACGGCTGATATGAACTTATCATTATTACATGCTTCATTTGTTGGGATGCATTTTTTGTGAAACCTCACAAGTGTATAATCGTTAAAAATATTTTTAAATCACTTACATTAAATAAAGAAGAACTAAAAGTGTGTGATTAAAACACACTGTTAAATAACATATTCCTCACTTGCAGAATCATTAAATCGTTATTGGGAACTATATTAAATATATAAATAATATATTTAACATTCTGTATGTGTTTAATCATAAATGGACAAGTAAAATATAATTTTCTTCAGCCATTTTCATTTTTAAAATTATAAATCATTGAGGTATCAAAACAGTGTTTGCTTTCTTAAAACATCTTGTACATTAATAACTATATTATTAATTAAATAGTTATAATGAACCACAAATAAATCATGCAATGAATATTTTAATATATTACATATTTTCCTGCATTTTAAACTATGCTTGATATTTCATTAGAAACCATAACAGATTTTCGAGTATTGCATACAAAATTATATTTATCCTACTGAATTTGTCTGACATTTCTATTACTATTAAGGAAATATTAATTTTTTATTTTGTAATATTGTGCATCTAGATTAGCGAACTTACAAAATTTGACAACATAAAGGAAAGTTTGTAATAAATGTTATGACTCTTGACATAACACAAATTTATTTTAATTTAAGCAATTTATGAATATATGCCATGACAAATTAGACTGAAAAAATGTTTTGAGTTTTATTTTTAATGCATTAGACGTTCTTGACCGTTTACTTGCGCAAACTGAAAAATATGACCCTTTGCCTCTTACATTTGAGCTGTACTTAGTAATATGGTGTATTGAGCCTCTTAAGTTGAGACATTCCTTCGCTAACAAACTTCTGGTTTGTTAATATTTTTATTTGAGATTTTTTAGATATTAAAGTAAGGCGAAATACATTTTAGTTCTAAATTATATGATCTGTGGCTAAGTAATCACATTTCTTTATTTAAATAATGCTTTCGCTATTTTCAAATAATATTGTGAGATCTGAGACGCAAAGATTTCTTTTTAAATATCAATAACAAATGTTTGGTAATAAATTTAAAAAATGTTTTTATAACTACATAAAATGTGATTACATATATATTAAATTTTTCTCAGAAATATGTGCAATTCTACTTCTTTATGTGCAATTTTTATATTGCACATAAATAAGTAGAATTGCACACATTAATTTTTATTATATAATTATTAAAATTAAATATGTGCAATTCTACTTAATTTTTGCATTTAAAACTTTAAATTTGGAAAGATTTTAAATTGTATCATTTAATAATTACCCAACACATTGAATAGAAATAAATAGGATAATTTAAATATATCTTTTTAAAAGAAAGTAATAAGAAATGTAAGTCTCATCTATTACCAAAACGTAGAGATTATAATTGTAAAAAATGTTTTATCTTTTTAATTTTAATTTTTTAAAACGAATGATAGTGTTCAATGTTTTATTTCAAAATTTTAAAAATTGAGCTAAGGCTTGTTAAAAAAGCGCATTAATTTCATAATGTGATAAAAACAATCATATTTAGCATAATTTTTCAACCTCAAAAAAATTTTCACTTGAAAATTTCGCTTTTGATGATAGAAATATATGCGAAGATGTTTTGTTGTTGAAAGTTGATGTTTTATTATATATCTAATGTAATCTATTGGGAAAGCTTGCTATTAAATATTTTCTTATCATTACGATATAGTTTTATATTATTTTATTAACCGTAAATTGATTTTTTCTTTGGTTCCAGTTGAGATCATGATTACATCTCCTTATTACAATTCTCATTGGTTTAAAATATCCATGACGTTAGACAACCTTTCACTTATAAGTCGTATTAGCGACGTATTGAGACAGCGTCGCTAATCCGACTTATCAATGAATTTGCTGCCTGCCTTCCAATCGCTTTCTTCGAGCGGCAGCAAGCAAGGCGAAGTTCACCATAGAATGTCTGAGAATAGTGTCAAAGTTCATTTTTTTTTACAAAATTATTTCTTATATAAAGACCAAAGCACCAACTGGAGAAGCCGTTTTTCATTGATTCAATACGTTTATAATAAAACAGAAAAAAAGAGCAAAATGAAAAGAGAAGACAAAGCATCCACTTTGTAGTCAGTTTAAATTGACAAGGACAATTTAAATTTTTAAAAATTTCCTTAGTTAATAGAATTCTAAGTTAATAATTGCAATATTTGTAAAGAATCTCTTTTAAATTTCTTAAGACAAAGCCTTGATTGCCCCAATATTAAACATTTTCTTTTTTATTCCTATTTTTATTATGAATCATTAATTCTGACAATAATTTGATAACATTTTTCTCTTCAATTTCATTTGTGTCCATAAGTTATAGCGAAATTACTACATACATAATTAACATCTAGAAAGTAGTTAAAATGTTCATCTTAGTTTATATTTATTTGAAGCAAATTTTAAGAATATGAAATCCTTATTTTGTGTATGAAGATAAAAAAGATGAGCAATTATTAACAGTCACAGAAATAATACCCCAGATAGTAAGGAAAATAATTGAAATTAGAAAAGTTCTCTGAATAACATCGTTAGTTTAGAGGATTTTGTTCATATAATCAGAAGCTTCAATCAATTTGATGAATTCTTACTAAGCACTGCACTTTAACTAACTGGTTAAACATTTAAAGTTGATTCCCTGGTGAAAATATAGTAGCTTATAATATCTTAATACAGAAAACAAAACCGTGAAAATATATCCTCTTTATCTGTACAATAAATCATTTTGGAATAGAAGTAAATTATATGAGAGCTTGCTGAACCAAGATTTTTATAAATTGATAGCATTTTTGTCTTAGGAATAAAGTGATATTAAGGCAAAATATATTTTAGCTTAGAGATACTCAGAAATTTGTAAAATCAGATATTTAGTGATGCTCGGAATATTTTAGTCACTATTATTAAATTTTTGTACTATTCTCTCTTTTTTCTGAGTTTTTAATTAGCGAAATTTAATTTCAGTGTGTAATTTGAACTTTCTTTTTGAGATATTGTACTCTATTTCATTGATTTTATAATAAAATTTTATATGGGTTTGCTAGTATAAAATAACTCAGAAGTAAAAAAGACTTTGTCAGTTAATTTATTACATGTACATTTTATTTCTTAAAATTTTAAAATTAATTAAGGAATTTCACTTTCATCTATTACAAAAATGCATTTTTTATAAGTAATATATCAATGGACCCATTGTATATTCAGGTTCATAATTACATCGATGCACTTTAATGGAATTCCATAAAAATAAATAAATAAAAAACTGCCGGATGAAAAACAATTTAAAGCGTACTTGAAATGATCGAAATTCAGTAACATTTAATATAAAATTCTTTCTTTATCTTTTTATAATTACAAATAATTCGTCGTTTCATTTTTATTATCCAATGCTTTGCTTTGCGCTAAATACAAAATTAACTGAAATTCCAAATTATGAAACATCTTCACTCTGATGCATAGCATTTTCTCTCTTCTTATAAATAGCAAGACTTCCCATGAAAGGTGAAAACTCTAGCCCCCTTCCGCCTACACTCACCCACTCTTTTAACAACTAGACCGCTGTTATTACACGTCAGTGACAATGCTCTCCATGCAACCCGACCCAGACAACATCTAGCCCCAAACACTAATTACTAAGCCCCTCTTATTCCACCCCTTCCCCCACTGCCCTTTTCACTTGTGTTAGCTCCACAAAATCTGGAAATCCAAATCTGGAAAACCTTGATTAAGCTTTATAATGACATCCGGGAACCGGGAGCACGCTCCGGTGACTGTCCCGGCAGTTTGGGTCCCGAGTAAATAGGAATGCCGGTGGAAATTCCTGGAAACTTCATTTAAGGTCAGGCCGGTGAGCAACCTGATGATTGTAATTATCCGGTTTGATCAGGCTTGATGCGGAGACGTGATTCCATGGACGAGAATCTCTTCTACTTCTTTGGGCTGCTGTGGCTGCATTGTCGTCTGTGTCTTGTGTGGATGCGTTCGTTCAGTTGAGTTGTCACACACACACAAGCGAAATAGGAATTTATGCAAAAAGAGTAATTCGTGTCCTGTCACCTTTTGAGCTAACTCTTTAATTATAAGAGAAGTGCACTCAGATAAGATGCGAATATACTGGGAAAGAAACAACTAAAAAATCATTGAAATATTCATAAAATTTTCCTTTTAAGATAGCAAATTTATGTTAAGTAATAAATAAAATTCCGGAATTAGGAAATATCTAAAGAAATTGTTTCTATCCATAAAATTTCATTGAATCTGTGTACGTAATATTGTTAACTACATGCTTGAAAATTTAAAAAATATCAAGAAATGCATATTAAAGGATTTTAATCCTAATCAAATGTTTGGAGTTTTTAGAATCAGAAATTTTGTGCATCGTTTCTCTTAAAAAATGATTGAATTTAAATTTTTTAAATGTTATATTCTAATGAAAACATGTATTCTATTTAAATTATTTTAAAATTTTAATCAACTATCTGTTTAATATGATTCAATGGTAAGCACACACACAATACTTTTTTGAGATTAAGAAAATGTTGAACCTATTTCTGCTCAATTGTGTTGTTATTACACATCACACTTGGACAAACCAAGCTCGCTCTGCCAACGGCGTTGCGAATTTAAGACAGTAGGGTGTGCCTTTTGTTTTTTCCAGAACACCATGAGGGTGAAAGTACGACTTTGCTCTAAGTACTCCTTCGATATATGGAACTATCAGAAGATCCACTCCCTCAATTTTGATTTAGATCTGGAGAGAGAAAAATTTTTCCCCAGACCATTACACCCATCGTAACTGCTAAATGGCCGACCACAGGACTTTTGATTCCACAGAATTAACTAGCACGTATATCGCATGAACTCGGTGGGTCTTTGGAGGCATTTGGAAACGAACCCCGCACTACCGGATGGAAGGCCAATGCCCTAACCACTACCCTCTGCTAATCTCCCTCTTCCTCGGTCTCACTTCAAAAGGATCAAGAAAATTGCATTAATTCAGGATTGGCAAACTCTGTGGGATCAGAATACCACCGGACGCCCAGTATACTCCATCCTGTCAAAAGTCAATTTGAACCAACAGCTCTGGCCAAGACAAATTATGATTTTTGTCACGGACATGGCCCATTTCCAACTCACCTGCATAAAATAGGAGTACAACCCACTGACAGCGGTGCATGCGTTGAAGAAGGTACTCCATTTCATTACGCTACAACATATCCCATCACGAGTTCCTGGCACTTTACTACCCCCAGTGAAAATCTGAAAAGTGTCTAGCTCAAAAACATCACCATCAACAAGGATACAAAGATAAAAATTATTAACCTTATAAACTTTCTCCTTGAATATAGTGACTTAATAATTCCAGAGGAATAGGAGGATAATGAATCCCATTACGGGGATAAACTTCACCTGGAGAAGATGAGCCGTAAAATCCGCATACTCCATCTCTCTCATGTTCTACATTTAGACATTTCCCTCTCTACCTGTAACATTTCGCCTGTTTTTCATCTCCTTGTATATAGTTCATTATTATTGTTTGCTATTTTCTCACCATCATCCCACACACAGAATTCTCACTTAATTACTTAATCACAATTATAGTCATCATGTTATATAGACCTATTTTAATGCATTATGTATAACCTATCTAAACTTTTTGTATATATAGCTTAGAATTTCATATGACCTAACTTACTTTGAGCCGATACACCCTACTATCAAATCCATACTAAATGCATTAATTATTCATTAATCATTATTACCTCATTCATTTGCAGTAAGTGCAGGTATATGTATTCAATTCTGTTTTATCATTTTTAATTTCCTTTTGTTTTTCCATTTATTTTCTTTATTTCTTATATGCATGCAATTTGATTTGTATTTTATATGCCTGTCTTACCACATCCTGCCATGTATTTTGTCTGATACCTATTTCGAATGCTTCTTACGTGTCCACGTGTTAACTCTCAATTGCAATCCAATTTGTGTTAAACAGTATACTTTACAAACCCTCTTTACTGTGTAAAAGTAATAATTTCCAGTGTCTCCATATGATTGCAAGCGTAATTGTATTGTCTTGTATGCACGGTGTTCCGCTTCCTTTTCTCTCCAGCGGGTCCATCAAATATGGTAAAACCCTTTCAGGGTTAGATACAGGGACCTTTGCTGGTGTTTACTTTACTTTACTACCCTCTGCTTAATTAAATGTTTATTGAAATTATATTACTCAATTGAGTCAAACATTGAAGGAATATAAAATTTCCTTGTACATGGCTGTTAGAATAAATGTAAAATAATTTTCCAGCATTGTTAATTTAAAAAACCGATGTGATGATATAGCGATAAAAGGAAAACGTTTCAATATAATTATGAGAGAGAACAGTGAAATAAAATCCTTACAACAAATTTGAGTTGTTAAACTACTCGGCAAATTTTTCCTTAAACGTGTCCCGTGTCTGCTTCAACTTGGACATTAAGGTCACCTTCTTCCTCAACACTATAAGTGAGTTGACTATCATTTGCAGTTTGAAATCCCATAATCTATTCTCCTATGACTTCAGCAATAACTGCTGAACATCCTGGAAGTTTCAAAAGAATCAATTCCTCAAGTGACACCTCTCTCTCTCTCTCTCTCTCATCATGATCTTCTCTTTTTTATTTTTCCCTTTCTTGAACTTTTTTATTTTTCTCTTTTTCCTTTTCTTTTTCAGTCTAATTTATTTTTCTGAAATTCTGGAAGTGTTTCGTATGGATGGAGTTCGAATAATAGGAGTTCTATACCCTCTTAAAATAATGAGAATTTTAAAAAAAAGAGTGATGAATTTTCTATAATATATTAGATAAATATGTTTTAATAAATAGATTTATAATTAGTGTAAAAGCAAACCATGCAACTTAAACACCATGTTACTAGGAAATGTAGACATAATTCTTCAAATTTTAAGAAGCGATTTTCATGATTTTCAATCCCTTCGTGAGAGATATCATGTAATTATTTCATAAGCATTACGATGATTTTCAACGGCTTCATCACATTTATCGATATTACAATAATTATTAATTTTCTTTTTACTTTCATTTTTGCTACAAGATAAAAACAGAGAAAAAATTGTTTTTAACTGCGTGGGTTCCGATTACCAGCAATTAGGCTTAATCTTTTCCATGCCTTCTTTCACTGTTCGAGGTAAATTAACGAAATGCTATCGGCAACTGTCTAGCAATTAAGGATAATTGTATTGGCGATAAAGTTTCTTGCCTTTTTTATTCCCTCTGACATTAATTCTGGGAGAAATTGATTACAAAATTTCCTCTATAAGGTCAACGTAAATCTACCACAATCATTAATCTGTTCTTATTATCTTAATAATGAGAAGTTTCAAAATTTTGTTGAATTATATTGCAGAACTTCATAATTAATATGAATTTTAATCAAAGCATAAAATAAGTTTTACTGTATCAAACAACAATAAAAGAATGTTTTAGGCATTAAACATAAATCTCAGAATTTTCTTTGAACTATTTAATATCTAAAAACCTCTCAAAAATTCAGATATTTTATTTTTTTAACTTGGTATATATATATATATATATATATATATATATATATATATATATATATATATATATATATATATATATATATATATATATATATATATATATATATATATATATATATATATATATATATATATATATATATATATATATATATATATATATATATATATATATATATATATATATATATATATGGTTTATTATTTTTGTAAAATCAATATATAAAAGAAAAAAACATTGGTATGCAATAATGAATTTTTGTCTTTGATGTTGCCAAATTGTTTGATAACTTATTTGGTAAAAAAGTATTAACTCTTACTTTGCATAATATGCCTCTATTTTAGCATTGATAACATGAGTTTAATCACGAAGTTATGTTGTTTTTACTTTTTCAATTCTTTACTTTTTATATGAAAAATAAATATTTTTGTCAAATTCAATGCATCCCCTTAAACCATGTATATGCCTTTATAATCTTAGAATTTTATATTGATGCGTGAGGAAATTTTAAATTTATAATCATTTCTCATATTTAGAAATCTTTCAACAAATATTATAATAATACTTAATATATAATTAAATAGAATATAAAAAAATTTACTTAAGTCAAAAAATTGCTTACAGCTTATAAAATTCTGTTAAAATTTAGAGAACCATTGAGTTCAATAATAACAGTATATTTTTAAGAAATATCTTACATTAACGTATATTATTTTAATGAAAAGTAAATGTAAATTTTACTAAAACATAAATGCCTGAGTAAAACTTTTGCAAAACATAAAAAAATATAAATAGTCAAAATAATACTTGGAGTAAATTATTTAATTTTCTAAATTAAAATAGCAAACGCATTCTTCTAATTAAAGTGCACTTTCTCATCAAATAATTCATAACTTTAGATAGTTTGAGATAAAAATAAAAATTAAGTAGAAAATTATAAATTCAATACATTCCCCTAACGCAAATTTAAATACAGATTACGTAGAATTGAGAGGTGTAGTTTCAAGATTAATGCAATCTGCTTAATTCTGGGATCTTTTTTATTTTTTGAGAAGAGCGAAATAATCAACTCCTAGGGTAGCTCCTTTCATCCTTTTAAATATTGCTAGTTGCGTACTATGTAAAAATATTCAATATCAAGAATCAAAACGAATTGAACATTAGTCAAAAGCAAAAATAAAACTGGGTTAAAAGCAGCACGAGAGAGAGCTTCCAAGTTCCAAGCGTCATTAAATATGTGGTTGTGGTCTACAATAAATCATCCTTTATATTGAAATCAATTTCTTGAGAAATTAATAGCTTTTATTTATCCTTTCATGTTAATGTATTTTTTTAATATTATTTTATGAAAGATTTAAAATTTATTAAAAGAATTACACCTTTAATAAATTTTAAATTCTTTTAATAAATTTTAAAAGAATTTAAAATTTATTAAAAGAATTACTCCTAATTATTGCTGAATTTTTGGCTTATTTTTCTGTATTAAATATTGAGAAACACAGAAAACAAACAGAATTAGGAATGATTATACCCAAAGCTTGAACATATATCAGATAGAATAAAATGTTGTAAAAATCTTATCATCTGAAGAAGTAAAGTAACACTTCCATTATTAATAAAGTAATGGTTTTTAGGTCAAAAGTTGTCTTAAATGTTTCTATAAATAACTACCAAAAATATTTAATAAAGCTAGACTAAATAATTTTTTGTATATATAATGATATATAAATTGCCTAGTTTACACAAATGGAATAAAAATTTAGTTGTCCATATCCTACAACAATAAAATTCATGACGACAACACAAATTTTTTCTACCGATTTGATTTGAGATTTAGTACAATTTTCAATACAAATTATCAGATTTCAATAAATTATTTTTAAACTTTCTGAAATATAGTTTCACTCTGTGTTTTAATTTAACTTTTATCATCTAGAATCAAACAAAAATATTAAAAAATTTCCACCAAAGAAGAAGACAAGTAATAATTGTTATAAAAATGACTTTTTAATCAAAAGTCTTCATGGATTTTTCTATAATCTTCAAAATTGTAAATAACGCTAGCTAATGTATGTTCTTGTACATATCATGATACACCAATTACCTGTTTTACACAAACTGTATAAAATCTTAGCTGTACGTATCCAATCATAATCAAAATGTATACAATAGAAAACTTTTTCCACTCATGTGTTTTGTATTCCAGTTAAATTTTCAATATACTTTCAAAACACAACGTAAACACATTCATCCCAAACTGGTAAAATACGTGATTTATCCGAATATGAGAGCCGAATTAACTATTATTATTTGTAGGTACAGATGCTATATAATCCAGGATGGCAAGTTCTGAATTTTCTTGGCGATGAAGAAATGTAGCCAAGATAACGTATTGTGACGTGCACGATGACTTAAATACTAGGGTTACCAAAATTGAATTTTCTGCATAATTATTATAGGTCTCCATATGTATGACGTAATAAAAAGCCAGGTTGCCAGATACATAAGAAAATCAGCCAAAAAAAAAATCACCAAACTCAGAATTTGGCATCCTGTATAATATGCCATCTGTGACCAGTTGTATTATGTATTTTATATGTTAAAAGTTTGCAAAGTAATAATATGTTGGATTACTTTGTAAAATTTTAACAAACTTGGTAATGAATTTCGAAGACAAACTGAATCATTTAATTTTAATGAGATATTTTTTGTTTATGATAATACTATTTACTTAGATGAGTTCCTGAATAATTATTGTTTTACTTATATATGAATTCTTGAATAATTATTCTTTTACTTATATAAGTTCTTGAATATTTATGTAAGTAAATAGTTTAGTGGCCTTGTATATAGACATTTTTAAGTTAAATAAAAAAATAGATGCTTTTCTTTCATAAATAAGTTCATTTGTAATAAATTTATGGGGATTATAATATGCTGTTTTCTTTTATGGTAAAAACTAAATTTATATGAAATCGCTTACTTAAAATTAATTATTGGAAGTAGGCACTGCCATCCTCTGAATTTTTTATTCTTATTGATTGGTATCATGTGAGGACATCATCGACACTGAACCTTATCAGCTCATGATAAAGAACATTAAGGAAAAAAATGACAAGTTTAAAATCTACGATTCGTGGGGACGTGACAGGAGACGTTAAGACCTGACTCAGCTCTTTATATGTTTACTCAAACTATTTCTACTAAAAGGAAAAGTCTGTGTGAAAGAAAAATACAGTTAATAGAATGAAAAGAGTGTTCTCAACCTTTAGGCACATTAAATCACACAGAAACAAAAAATAATCCAAAGAAAAATCGTCAAGTAGTCGATTTTGAAACACCCCTTTTCCCAGAAAAAAAAATTGTTCTAACAACAATGGGAAAAGAAAGAAGACCAGTGGAAACTACTCTTAAGTGTCAGCTTTTCCTCGTGTCACTTTCTAGCAAGCTGGTGTCACTTTCTCGCCCTAGGGTGTCTTCCAAGCACGTTCAACGTCTACTTTTGGAAACTTGTCCTGCACTTGTCTCCTTGCCTCTTGATCTCAGTTGACAGCAAGATTCCAGAGACAATGAGATGAAGATTTCCAAACAACTCCCGCTTCCGTTCTACGACTTCTTTTCTCAATCTTTTGTAACACTTTCTGAGTTCAATTTAATTTTCTTGATTTTGATAAAAATTGGGTTATAATTATTTTAAGCTGTTTTAGTAAAATTTTAACAATAATCTTAATAAATTCAAATTTTGAGATTAAAGAATTTCTACTGGAAAGGAAGAAAATAAGGCACCATGAATAAAGCACATTTCTACATATGTTTAACTAAGTTTATTTAGATAAGACGGGAAAGGCTGCTTTATTTTTATCAAAAATTCTTAAATGAAAATTTGCATATTCTTAATGAGTTTTCAATATTATTTTCCTACTTTTTCAGTAGGCTGAATTGAAAGTTTCTAGTTTTTATACTGAAGAGATTGAATAAATCATTTGATATATTTTTATTTTGATATATAAAAGCTTTATGAAATATGCATACACACATTATATATATATATATATATATATATATATATATATATATATATATATATATATATATATGTGTGTGTGTGTGTGTGTGTGTGTGTGTGCGTGTTTTACCTACGTTAAATAGGATTCATATTTTAAAATGACAAATAAGCAAAATAAATGAAGTTTTGTTTGCATATAAATATTATTATTCCATTCACAATATATTTCGAATTTCAGATATGTTTCAATTTCTTAATTAGTAAATATTATTAATTTGTATACATATATACATTATGTACGTATATGGTTTATATATTTTTTTAATAATTCAAATTTATAACATTCAGTTACAAATAATGAATGATAAGATTGTTCAATTAATCACTGTTATTGTTAAATTTATTAAAATATTTTGATAATCGTTACTTGCCAATATTAATTCCTTTCCGTCATCAAAATTAAAATTAATGGAAATTCTAATGCCTGTATTTTAGATTTTCTTTTAAACAAACCAGAAGCCCAACTTCAAATTTAAAGAAAAGTTAAACTAAAGATATAAATTATATATATCACAATCAAACCACAATACACTTTTAAATAGAAATTCAATTATTTATTTGTAAAAAATTAAAAATAAAATTGATCTCTTTTAAATTTAAAAACATTTTTGCGTTGATTCATATTTTGCAAATTTTCAGGAAGATAATTTAATTAAGAAAATATAATTTAAGAATTCTTAGTCATTCAAATGTGTGATTAAATGTCTTATTACAATCCATTCTTTTTACTTTTCTATAATAGAGTGCAATAAGCATTTTAATCTTTTTTTAAACATTTTTAATGATAATAGCAAATTTCTTGTAATATAGGTTGTTTTTGTGTAGTTTTGTATGAAAGGCTGATATTAATTCCAATTTTAAGGGGCTGCAATGTAACAGAATAAGAATTGAATTAAAATTGTAATTTATTAAAATTAAGTCCCAAATATTGGTCATTTGTAATAACTTCGTATAATTTTCTCTAAATGATCATCAATGATTTAGTTGTTTTTGTGATAGACTTATTAACTACAGAAGGATTTATATTTAGCTTTATGGTTAATCTTATGTGACAAAATGTGCATTGTTTTACACCAGTTTCTATGCCAATTTGAAACATTTAAGCAATTTTAAACGAAATTTAACAAAAGTGATAATTAATTCAAACAATGTTTTTGATAAATTTGTTTTTATTACATATTATTATTAAGCATAATATTTAGTTTTAAACGTATATAATGAAAGATGTTTACTAAATTATATAAAAACTACTAAATGAAAAAAGTATAAATATTTTATTGAATTTGTTATTATCTTACAATAAATGCTGTAAGAGTAATAATTTATATCAATAGCTTATTCTCCAAATAGTTTATAAAACAAAGTGAATATTTTTTTTTAATTTAAAGGATTTGCGCATTTTGATTAATGGTGATTCTTTACTTTTAAAGCTATGTTTTTTTAAGAAAATGTGCAGAAAGTTTTCCTCTGGTATGTTTTTATATTGGGTTTTTAAATACGATTTATTATTTTTAAGTAAATTTTCCTTTGCTTATGATACAAATATGATTAAAATTAACACTAAATCATAAGTAAGAAGTATGTAAAGGAAAAGAGAAATTTTAATTTAAGATTGACAATAATAGTTATCTATCACTTTAATTTATACTGGCAAATGATATAAACGATATTTTCAAAAATTGAAATTTTAAATCAAATTGCTTATTATGTAAACGATATTAACATTCACACATAATTTTAAATTTTTTCTATTTTAGTTGTTGATTTTAATCTCTAGTAATAATATTCTGCAATTATTTTTTTTATAAAATTTCAAAATTGTACGCAACATAGCTTAATTTCAATGACAGTTAATTAACTTTTTTTAAAAGTTTCAGAAATGAAAATTTTAGTCTTCAATACAGATGTTTTAGAGATACATTTTGGTAAAGATAATTGAAATTTAACAAAAACAAATGTTTTGAGTTATATATATATATATATATATATATATATATATATATATATATATATATATATATATATATATATATATATATATATATATATATATATATATATATATATATATATATATATACATATATATATATATATATATATATATATATATATATATATATATATATATATATATATATATATATATATATATATATATATATATATATATATATATATATATATATATATATATATATATGATGTATTATTCTAATAATAGCAATAAATTTTAAAGCGTAATTTCAAAATTTTAATAACTTAATTTTTTCGGATGAATTACGTTATTTGATGTAGATAAATTAACACATTTCTCAAATGTGTTTAAAAATAATCAAAGAATTGTTAATGTTCATTGTTATTTTTTCAGTTCTGCATACCATTCACTATAACTATATATACCCTAATGCATTAAATACTGCTTTATAACTCGTAAATTATAATTTATTAAATCTTATAATGGATGGAATAAAAGGCAAAGTACAAAAAATAATATATTTTAGAATGAAACATTTCTAAAAGCAATTTAAACAATGATCCTTAGAAAACTCTTTCCTCTAAAAATTTGGAATAGATACAAAATAATTTATTTATATACTTAATTTGCTTAAAATTTTATTAAATATTTTATATTCTTAAACTGAAATGATTTTAATTGTTATAATATTTTTTACTCTCTTCATTTTCCTAAAAAAAATTTCATTCAGTTCTTAAGAAACTTTATCTTTTATCCAGATTATCTGGACTTCTTTTGGATAAAAAAGATTTATTTTACCTAATTTAATTTTTACAATATTAATATTCCCAACTGTTAATTGTTTTCATTCTTCTTTGTCCGATGATGTCAGATTCAGACCAGAAGCCCACTTTGTTTAAAATACAATCCAGCTAATGCGTCTGATGTGTCTATCGCAGCTTATCAAGTCAACTGAAATAAAATGAATCAGTAAATTGAACTGAATGAATCTTTCAGACATTCCTCAATGAATCAGCCAGTTATTCATTCAGCAGATTGGGTGGCTCTGCAATTAGCATAGTAATCATTATTTATCGGAAAACAAGAGAGAGTTGTGCATATCTCTGTGTAAGTTTATCAATGAGCCACGAGATGTGCTCGAATGGTCTCAAGTTTTAACTGAACCGGAAATATTTTTGTTAAAATTAAAATAGTATTCTAATCGTTTCAAAATAGATTGGTTTATTACAAATTTCTCCAAGCAATTCGAAATTAGCTGGAAGTTCAGCATTCATGTTTAATTTAAAATTAATTAACTTATTCTTTTTGATATGCAAAGCAGACTTCTGAATATGAATAATTTTAATTTTCTGTTTTGTTAATTTATATTTTCGATAGTTATATTATTAATTGCTTTAATTATGTTAGGTATGAGAAAGTGTTCTTAAGAAAATTGTCGTATGAGAAAGTAAGTTCATTTATTAAATTACAAATTTTTGGAATTACAATAATATTCAAACAATAAAACAATAGTAGAAAAATGAATTTTTGATATCTGTATTCATTAAGGAAAATTGATTTTAATGTGGAAATTTTTGATACACTAAAATATTTAGACAAAGCATTGAAGGGCTAATAGATATTTGGCATCGAATTCTGAATAAATCGTTTTTTAATTCTCTTTTTCCTTCAAATTATCTTTGTTTAGAGAGAGAGAGAGATAAGGATTTAAAGACTTATATTTTTTAAATTAAAAAACTTTTTTAAGTAAATAATTTCTCAAAAAAATTGCTCCCTATCAAAGAACTTTTAAGGTATTAGATATCGTAAAAATGTCTGCAAATTAAGTAAATACCAATGCAGATGAGAGAAGCAATCTTACAAAATAATCATTCAAGTAACTTTTTGAGAAAATGCTATGCTTAAAATGCAAATGATAGTTAAAAATCATTTTAAAATGATGGTTTTATATGATTTTTCATTTAAGCATTTTAAAATGATTGTTTTATAAACTAAATAAGAAAGTCAGATTTTACATTTGCAGCCAAGTTTTGTGTAAATATTTTCCATAATTTAAGATCTTATAATGCTTCAAATAAAGCATATATTTTCCTTTTAAATTTAAAATTTAGTTCAAAATTTTTATTAAAAATTGTATTCAACCAATAAAGTCCAAGTATTGTAAGCAAATATTATTTTCAAACATAACTCCAAATTAATGCAAGCATTGGGAAAAAATTCATTTATTTTTCATTTTCGCATTTAACTCTCATTAAATTACCGCTTTTCCTTTATAATGTATGCAAATGTATCTGAAACATTAATTTAATCAAAGTGATTAATGATTACTTTAAATTCAAGTTAAAATAATGACAAAAATAAAGTTTTATCACCATTTTTTTAGGAAATTATATAACTTGATCTTATTAAGTCTAATTTCTCTTAATGACAGATGTGTTTTTTTTTCTTCATTTCCGGGCTCTTATTAATCACTTTAATGAATTTTTAATCACTAAAATTTAGTAAAAAAGTGAATACAAAATAAAATTAAATCTGTCGTTCATGCTACGTCCAAAATTTACTTTTAAAAATCTTTAATTACTTCTGAATTTTCTTCCCAAAAAGAATTTTTTGAGGTAATATTCCTTACAACTGTGAGCTAATAATAATGTTACAGAAATGAATAGAATGTAAAATCAATTTATCACTTTTTTAAGAAAAAGTCATAAAATAATATTATAGATATTATTTAACTGTCAAACATTTAATTTATTACACTTAGATACTTCTAATATAATAAATTAAAAACTGTTTATTACTTAGATAGACTATTTTATTTATTTTATACTTTCACCAGATAATTTTTCATTTGTTATTTTAAGCTAAGAAACAAACGAAGCACATGTAACTTTGAATGTTTGGAGTACTTAAAATTAAATTTTAATACCTTCAAAAAAATTTTGCAAATAATTTACAAAAGAATTCACTGAAAGTTGAATATCCATATGTTGAGATGTAAATATTTTCATTAGCACAAACTGTTACTGAAATCTTCGTTAAGCGATCTTTCATGATAATCGAACACAATTTATTGCAATATAAAAACCTAAAATCAGAAATTTAATATTTAAAAACACTAAATGACTTGACATTTTGTACTTGCACATCTTTAACTTGATTTTGAGGTTAAAAAATATTGTTAGCGAATTAAAAATGTAGACTTTAAAACAAGCTTTGTACATTCTAGTTAAAATTATTTCCTTTTTTCCATATTGTCAATAATTATTTTTTAATTCTTCTACGTGGTATTTGAGTAAATTGCCTTAAGTATCAAGTTCAATTTTTGCAATTTTTAGTGAAGGATTTTTTTTAACTTATGACAAAATTTAGATAAGTCATTATTATTAAAGTCTATTAATGTGCAAATAGAGAAATAGAATGTCAGAATATAAATACAATGTCAAATATATCTACATTTTATACAAATAGATAAGTTGAAATAACTTAAAGTTGGTTCAAAATAATGCCTTGAAGAGACATTCAGTATTAGCTTTTCACAATCACTCAACATTGCTTAATAGATTCTTTTATTGTAAATTTTTGACTATACCGGAAATATAAGTTAAGTTTGTTTAAGTCTTAAAATTTTGAAAGCGAATAAGAATTTCAGATCTCGCTAACATTTCATGTATGTTCCAGAGAATTCTCACAATAGCGTAAAACAAAAAACTTATAGTGATTCAAAAAACTTCAAATCCAAGAAACGTCCGTAAAGTAAATAAGCCCTAAATTTAAATAAATTTCAGCATAGAAATATTTACTATTAGAAAAAGCCCTTGTTAAAACAAAAGTACATAAACATACCTTCTAAAGGCACCAAAAATAATATATTGTTGAATAAAATTTATATAACCATGTTATAAATCGAAGTTAACACATCAGAACGAAATGTAAATTGTTAGTGCATATAAAGTAGAGTTTTTGTTTATTTTTTTCACACAATATTTATTTTTTATATAACAAAGAATTATAATATACAATATGTACCCAATTTTCTTTATCTGAGATTACCCATTTACATTCATATTTTATTTCACTTATAATGCCTTTCTTGATTAAAAAAGAATCAATACGATGTTAAGGAGCAAATTTTATGTCTTTAAATGTTTTTAAATTCTTCGTGGAGAATTTTCAACTCTTAATGTTATGATATTTCTTTCTGAAAACATATAAATCATTTCAAATGCTGGCCAATATGCAACGTAATAAAACGTTGCATGCTTTTAATAATTAATAGATGTTTGGCTTTATTTAATCTTTAGAGTAAAAGACTGGGAAATTTAGTTATATCCCTTCTGAAGACACATAATAAGCATTTTCTTAAAACTTAATATTTTTGTTGTAAATAATATATATTTTTGTGTAGTTATAAAATTCACGTTCAGTTGTCAATTAAATATAATTATAAAATTTACTTATGAATAACGCCGACCGATGGCTGAGTGGTTAGCGTTCCTGACTCCTGAACTATAGATTCTGGGTTCGAATCCCGGTTCGGGCACGGATGTTACCTTCTTTCTCTGTTCTCTTTGTGTTTCTCTGTCCTTTCTTCTGTGATGATGTATGAATGTGGCCCACCCTATAAACGGGTTTGTAGTGGTATGGCGCTAGTAACGCTACTCGCCTCCGTTACTTGGTTCACAGGTGGCCGCTGGGTAACGACAATTGAGTAGCAGTTTCTGACCTTGTTGTGGCATAGGGTTCATCACCCAAGTCTGCCCACCATTGGGAAAAACCTTATGAATAATATTTAGGAATAATTTATAATGCATATATTTTGGTAAAAATTTATATGATGTTTCAATTTTGAAACGTTGATAATCTGTATATTTTATGAGATCATGGATAGAGAAATTAGAAGCTAATTTTTAATCTTTTTATTTTCATGCCCAAGGTCTTGATTTCATAATATCTTCTAGATCACATAATTTTTTCAATATTTTTTCACACACTCCTTTTCTCTACTAAGTTTAAGCATTGTTATACTATTTTAATAAATCTCGCCTATTTTCCTCCAAAAATATATTGCTATTAGTTTGTTTAATTTCCATTAAAACCTGTGAAAAAATGAAGCATGATAGATGTTTTTATTTACAATCTAAGAAATATGTGAATTCTTTCAACAAAATTATTAATATTAGGATATTTGCTCTTTTAGATAACTTTTATTTGCTAATGATTCCTTTAAATAATAATTTAAAATAGTTTGGCTATACATTGTGAGCTAGTTTTAAATGAAACACGAAATAATGGAATTGATAAACTACTGAATCTAAGCGTTTTTTTAATCTTTTCTGTATAATGTGTCACCCAAACCAAAAATCAAAGCTATATATTCCATTCTTATTGCACTTTTCATCAATGATGGTGGTTGCACATATTCTATTTCTTTTAGATTAGAACTCATGTACTAAACCTCACTTTACTAAATCAAAAATAGTTGTTTAATACCGGCTAATATAAAATGGTTGCTTAATATCGGTTAAAATGAGTTTTATTCCCGTTAATCTTAATGAATACTTATAAAGAGACTTTACACTTTTGAAAGAGAACTTAAACGGCTTTCCTTAATCAGCTTATCTAAATGCCATATCTGGACTGGTGAATAAAGAGATTTAGAAAGTGTATTCTTTTCTGAGTATCTTTTCATCTTTACTTTTCAAGCATCACTGTTATACTCTGATTTTCAAAGACTTTACACATCAATTTACTTTAAAGTTTCTTTGTGAAAATTTTAAAGAAGCTTCATTTAGCAAATTTTAATTGATGAGTGGATTATTTCTCTTATATTTTTAATGGGAATTTAATAGTAATAATTAAAGTAAAAAGAAATCTTTTTTTTATGAATACTTTGTAAAAAATCTATTTTTCCTAATGGTACCTTTGTTTTGTGAATAAGGGTTGTGTGTGTAATATTTTTTTTATTTAAAAGTTATTTTAAACTGCTTAACGAATTTATCTACCGGCATATATTCTGTAGGTAATGACAACCAGGGTGTTTTCTTCTCGCCATTTAGATTTTAATGAGGCTTTTATTGAGGACTTTTTAAAAGTAAATAGCTATATTTTGCTTCTTTAATGCTAGGGTTCCATTGAATTGAATGTTAGCAAAAAAATTTAAATGTTGTTATACTTTTGATCAGCATTGCGATAAAAAGTGAAAGAAAAGCAGAAAATATGGCCAGCACAGACAAATATTATGCCTTATATATCCATAGAATTTATAATCGTAAAATCAATGTCAATCACATTTATGAGGCCAGTAATGCAAATTTATGAATGGTTATTTTGTACAAAGAATTATTTTCACTTTTTATGGGTATTAGATAAAACTAGTCTATTTTATAAGTTGTAAAATTTTCTTTAATACTTTTTATATGAGTAAACAATGTGAAGAATGTTCTAATTCAGAATCTTTCATACCAGTTTTAT